>NW_015149019.1:1165431-1175953 GCF_001465965.1 Polistes dominula
AAAAAAAAAAAAAAAAAAAAAGAGAAATGAAACAAAATAAGCAACATTATTTCTTTGATCTGTTAATAAAAATTATTCAAAGATAACCATGAAATGCATTCATCCTCGTACGTAAATACATACATACAAATATAAATACACATACGTTAGTATGTATAACGCATATATCTCTCAAAGTGAAATTTCCTAATAAATTTCCGTCCGAACCAATCGAGAAACGTAGATAGGGTTTCGTCGCGTTCATCGAAATCAAAGCAGAAAACGGAAAGGGAGTCGAGTAGTGGTGGTTAGCTTATTGCACTGGAACGTTGTAATTGGTGGAGCCAACGAAAGCCTTGCTTGGTTCGGTCAAAGGGAAAGGATATCTTGGATGAAACAGGTTGAAGAAGAGATTTAATGGGGGCCTTCTCCAACCTCCCTCCCTTTCCTCCCACTGGGTGAGCTAAAAGGCTAAAAAGAGTGGTAGGAAAAGGGAGAGAAAGAAATGCTCACATTCGAAATATCTACTGACCAATGAAATGTGAGAAAGTACGACATACACACAAATTAAAAAAAAAAAAAAAAAGAAAATAAAAAAAAGGGAAAAGATATAGAGAAAAGTATATCCTTGAAAATCCATCTTTTGAATGCTTTTGAAACACCCTTCTTTCAAACTGAAAGTATTCATACCACATATGTATATGTATAAAGGGTGTTATAACATTTTGAATATTTTCTTTTTTTTTCTGACTATATGAAATATTAAGTGTTTGGTAAATTTAATACTGAAGAAGAAACCAAAAATATAAGAAAGAAAGAAAAATGTTTGTCCTTGGTTTGTTTTTGTTTTTTTTACTGTGAAAATGAACGAAAGGATATATGTTTAAAAAAAGATATGAGAAATAAAATTGTGCGTATGAAAGAGAGAAAGAGAGAAAGAGAGAGAGAGAGAGAGAGAGAGAGAGATAATAGAGAAACATTGAAAATATAAATCTTAAGCACAGGTTAAATGGAATTAAAGTTCATGTCACGTGTCAAAGGTAAGCGCACGTCGTTCGTCGTGTACTATAACGGTAGAACCAGTATGCAATTAAATGCTCTAACGAGGAAGTGTTCTCAAATTAACACGTTCACCGTGTTGTGAATTTCATACGGTAGGACAATTTTAAATTATGCCCATCGGTATACTTTTCAACTGACTATACTAACAATAGGTTTTTTTTTTTTTTTTTTTTAAATGATTTAAACATAAAAATATTAAAAAAAAATACGTGCAATAATTTTATATTTATTTTTTTTTAAAGAAATTTGTAAAAAAGGATAATATCAAATTTAATGAATTTATATTTAAATATTACAAAATTATAATTTATAATAATATTATACTCTATGTATGAAATCTGTTAGTTATCGATCGATATAACAAAAATATTAAAAAAAAATACGTGCAATAATTTTATATTTATTTATTTTTTTTTAAAGAAATTTGTAAAAAAGGATAATATCAAATTTAATGAATTTATATTTAAATATTAAACAATTATAATTTATAATAATATTATGTTCTATGAAATCTGTTAGTTATCGATCGATATAACAAAAATATTTTTAAAAAATACGTGCAATAATTTTATATTTATTTTTCTTTCAAGAAATTGATTTGAAAAAAAGGATAATATTAAATGTAATGAACTTATAAAATATTATAAAAAGTTATAATTAATAATAATATTATATTCTCTATGAAATCTGTTAGTTATCGATCGATATTATAAAAGATTAACAACTATAATTTAAAGGACCAATGGTCCCTATCTCTCGGTCTGTTTCGTTAAAAGTGAGTCGGCTAAAGTAGAATTGAATTAACGCCAGGTAATTGTATTTCCTCGTAGCAGACAATAATATTTTACAGATAGGGGTGAACCTGGTAGATGAAAATTATTACTTGTCCGGCTGCTTACTTAGTCTTCCAACGACGAGGACAGCCTGCAAAATTTCCACTCGTACCAAAACTTTAAAGCAAATTAAGCGAGTTTGTAAAGTTTCTATCTATCTCTATCTATCTCATGCGTATGCACGTATGTATGTATACATAAATATATGTATGTATAATACAAATGCATAATACGCATATACGCACGTAAACTCATATTAAACGTATTAGTTTAAATTTTAGATCCACATCTATCCATTCATGACTTCATTTCATGAAAATATGCTAAACTAGGTGGTGGTATCATGAAAATTCAACGAATTGTAGTAGGTTTCTATCTCATTTGATCTATCCTAATAATAATTTGTTTATTCTTTCTTAACAATATTCAAATTGTATCAATTTATTTTCATGTATAATAATGTACAAAATAAAAAAAAATGTAATAATAAAAATCATTTCAAATATTGTTTTACTACCCGAATTTGAACATACTTTAATGGCTACACGTGTACACAGTCAAACATCATTAGAGATATGGTAATATTTTTCAAGAATTAATTTACAAAAAATTTTATTATCATTCACGAAAAAAAATTAACATAAAACATAAAACAACAATTTAACAACAAATTTAATTTTATATATAATTTTAAATATATATAAAGTTATAAAATAAAACAACAGCCAATGTTCCAGCTATCATACACGTGTTGTGTGAGCAACCATTAAAGTGGTAATTTAATAGAATAATAAGATAATAAACGTTCTCTCTAAAATTAATAATAATAAAAAAAAAATAGAAAAAATATCATGTGGGCAGATCACACGTGTTAGAAGTAAAACATTAGAAAAACTAAGTTTCGAGAGAAAGAGACGACTGCAGAACATCAGGTGTAGGATAATCGTAAGGGGGGGTTTATTTGTTATAATATTATTATTATATTATTGTTATCACATTCAAAAATTATTATACGTTTTATAGAAAACAAATATAAATAGATAACATATTATACAGCAAGCAAATTCTCAATTCAAAGAAATGAGACAAGTTGCTTCTGATAACTAAAAAATGCATGGTAACTAAACACCTTTGATAGTGTAGTAAAAACCTCTATAGTATAGACCGAGAATAGGAAAAACTGTATAGCTATATTCCGTCTCATTCCCTCGCAATCTAAATCCTATGTTTGTCTCTTTTTCTCTCATTATTTAGTATAGCAGCCGTTTCATAGCTTCGTTACATAGCTCCGTTTCCGTTTATTTACTTTTCAGATCACTCCCATTTTAAAGAAGTTTTCACTTCAACAAGAACAAATCTGTATAAATTTCTCTTTACCCTGTTTTTTTTTTTTCCTTTTTACAATCAAGAAACCATTTTCTTCATCTTTCGCGTCAGTCAACGTTAAAAATCGTTTTCCCAGTCGCGAAAATAATATTTGAAAAATGTCGAGTTTGCAAGAAGAAAGGTATCATACGCACCTTGCAGTAAAAAAAAAAAAATACAACACGTAAGCCAAGTATTTACGCGCACACATATATATCTTATATGAAATACTAACACGCATGAGAAACGCAAACGCGTGTTTCATCTATCGCTCAGTCTGCCAATTTTCAACGTCGTATACTCTAACTCAAAAAGTCTGACTGAGTAATGTATAACGAGGCCATAAATACAAATGGAAAGGAAATAGAACCGGAACGAGTCTAACTTTTTCTACATAATTTTTTTTTCTTCTTTTTCTTTTTCTTTTTTTTACCCACTCTCTTCTTTCTCTTCTTTACATACACGTGTGCACATGTATATATATATATATATATATATGTAGGTAAACATCTCTTTCTCATTTACCCCCACTTTTGACTCTACCCCTTTTTACAGCAAATTTATCTCTAACCGGAGGAGAGGAGGAAGGGATGAAGGGATGGCAAAGGGATATAATATAAGCATTATGTTATATTATCTTTACTTATTTAAAAAAAAAAAAAAATAAATAAATAAATAAAATTCATATGTTAGACGAACAGATTATGAACGAATTAAATTGTATGATATTTTTGTCAACATTTTCTTATAGAACAATTTTGAACCTTCCTTTCTTTTTTGTTTTGAAATTTATTTCCAATCCTATTTAAATTAATATAATTTATTATCAAAAATACGATCATTAATTAATAATAATAAAAACATATATATATATATATATGATCAAATTAAAGATTACTTTATATAAATTGACTATAACAAGTAATGACATTAAATAATATGATAAAAAACAAAAAGGAAAGAAAGTTTTAAGAAAAAAATTCTTCATACAGTTTAATAAAACGTATAAATCAATAAACGTCAGGCGACTTATTCAAATTGATCCGAGTAACAAACACGTACGACACATAAATCATATGTTCACAAGTTATCCCTTGTGCGTACTTGTACGTGCGTGTGTGCGTGCGTGCGTGCGCGTGAAATAGCTTTCAGAAAGTTTGTCGTTAATAAAAAATTCATGCGTTTGTAACTTCGAAAGCCATGTAATTTTCGCGTATAGGTTGAGGTAGAAAAAAAAGATGGAGAACGAGGATGATGGTGATGAAGGGTGGAGGAAGGCATTGGAAGGTGGGTTTAAAGCAAAGTAGTGGGGAGATGAAAAACTCAAAACGTCGTCGATGTTGGGAACCTATCTCCTTCTCTCTCTCTTTCTCTCTCTTTCTCTCCGAAAGAAGAGAGAGAACCTTGCTCAAGTTAGTTTCACTTTTCTCAAGTGGCTTGAAATTTTGTTGACAGAAAGAAGGGTGCTCGAGTAAGGAATGTAGGTACGTATCGGTGTTGCTAGCTACTTTTCCGAGGGTTGCGTACGTTTATTAAGGGAACGAACGATATCGTTGAATGTTAATAGCGGGGGGTGGTAGTGGAAGGAAGGAAGGAAGGAAGGAAGGAAGAGGGGGATAGGAAAGAAGGGAGGTTATCATCGTTTTACAGAAGCTCAAGCAATTTTTCAAATTCATATCGAAACGTTTATAAGCAACGATTGGTTAAACGAAAGATACGACCTGATTTAATATAATATTTCAAATGTAAGCGTGCACAATTTTTTTCTTTCAAAAATCAATAAAAAGAAAAAAAATATTTTTTAACACGTCGAATATCCTAGGAGGATAGGGTGAGGGATTAATTATTGATATTAAAATTTGTTTGTAGAGTTTTGAAAGTCACCAGCAAACAAAAAACCATTTTCTCCATTAAGATTAACTCTTATTTGTTTTAAATAATTATAATAATAATAATACGTAAATGCATGATAAGAAATTAGTTTGAATCTCGTGAATATACATACATACATACACATACATACAAGAGACGTGTAAAATTAACGTGTTATTCAACGAGTTTAATAAACACAATAAATTCGAGAGAAAATAATTAAAATCTGTGCTTAAGGATACTTTTTAATTTATTTAAATTGAAATTGGATAGGAGTTTTATTACGATCAAATAATTTTGTTAATTTAAAAAAAAAAAGAACCACAAAAGAATATTAATCTAATTACGCTTACAATTACGATACTTTACACAAGTATCTATATATACATATAATTGTATTTTTATTTATGTGAGATCGAATGAAAATAAATTTTAATCAAAATAATAATAATACATACATACATACATACATACATTATTTTAACGCACGATAACACCTCAGTAAAATAATTTAAACGAATCGTAAAAATACTTTTTGTTTATTTGATCAAAATTATAAACGAATTTTCATTCGTCTGTCCGTTTTGGTAATGGAAACGGAACGTTAACATATTTTCAGTGTCGTTAGACCGGACATCACCGATAAACTTATTATCTCAAAATTATTCAGCGTCAATGGGGATGATCGAGGCAGGCGTTAGGTCGACCGCAATTTCATAGTTTATTAACAAACATAGGATAATAGTCTCTTGTTATGTATGAGATAGGAAGAGCCACGTGTTATGAAAGTACCGTTCTAACGATGAAAAACTTCGAAGGCTTAACGATGATTTGTAGTTTGCTTTTTTTTTCTTTTTTTCTTTTTTTTTTATCGACGAGATTCAAATTTTGTTTTTTTTTTTCTAAATCTAAATCATTACTCAACAAAAAATAATATTTATTTTAATTACATAATATTATATTGTTTAATATAATTTTATTCATGGATTATTTGGAAAATATTTTTTAATATGTTATTTTTATTATATTTTTAATTATGTTGGGTGAATAATAATCTACTAATGAAATTTATTAGATCATATATGTGTTACAGTTAAAATATATTAATAATTGTATGTATAATATTATAATAATATGCTTCAAAATGCTTCATCTTTTTTCGTTGAGTAATAATTTAAAAAACAAACACATTTCGCGAAAATTATTTTTTAAAAAACCGAGCAATCATTCATTCCTTTCCTTACGTTTTTTTTTTTCTTTTCGAATTTGAATAATTTTCTTTTCTCTTTCTACCATTTGCTTCCTTTCCATCGGTTTTATTTTTCTATTTCTTTTCCTTTCTGCTCCTCTACCAGAAGGGTTGGAAATTTGTTTTTTTTGTTTCTTTTTTTTTTTTTAATATATAAAATCGAACACGATTTTATACTCCCTTCTTCTTCTTCTTCTTCTTCTTCTTCTATTTCATTCTTTTCTTTAGAGGCATAAAACGGAAATTGCAAAACGTTGAAAGGTAGCTGCTGGAGCACCAAAGAAAATCGTTCTGCCACTCGCGTACGCGTTCTTGCGAAATTCGAAACAACGATCGGCTCGTAAAAACCACGACGTTCAGCGTAGGATGTACTGGAAACTTTTATGGTATATGTATGTGTGATAGATACATGTATTAGGTATGTAAGTGTGTTGCAACGTGAAAAAGTGAATGGTAACAGTTTATGACGTATCTATTTATATATGTATGCATGCATGTATGTATGTAGGAACGAACAATGAAATATGATTGACATTAGTCTATTTGAATATACTTTATGGAAATATATACAGTGTTTTACTTAGTTTTTATTGCATATTTTATATTATATATTGTTACACTTTGTTCTTTTTCTTTTTGTTTTTTAACGTTAAACTGAAAATGATTAATACAATTTAAAAATTTTTATTAGTTTTGTCTAAATATTTAATCATTTACATGCATACGATTCAAATACCCGTATATAACTGTTGTTATATCCCAAAAAATTCCTAAAGGTTTATAATTTTATAAATACAGGTTTATGTACTTTTGATATCAATAAAAACTTTCCTATCCAGTTATTATACGATTATTGAACATTAATCAATTAGAATCGGCATTATGATGTTTCCACGTTTTAAATGATATAATTATTATTAATTTTAATAGTCCCTTTTTACCTACGTATATTGTTTTAAGTTGATAAATTAATATTATTTAATGTAAGAGTAAATTTTTGATAATACTAGAGAGAAAATACATATATATACCTATATACATATTTATTGGAAACAAATCGAAAGAAACAAAAGGCAGGATACATTGAAAACGATGTATATAATCACTTCATATATATTTTACGTTCGTTTGCATTCAGTGCCAGTTGTGTCAAATATTGTAATAAAACTAATAACAAAACGGTGAAAAACGATATTATACGAATGTTGGTACGAACGATTCGATTGGAAAATTGTAAGCGTGAATACTAGCAATAAAAAATACACGCGACAGTAATAACTAACAATAACAACAACAACTACCATCAAAAAGACAGGAAAATAAAATAACAAAAGAATAATTTAAAAAAGTGAATTGAACAATGCATTAGGCGCGATACATTTTCGTTCTATTCGAGATTCGATTCGATTCGATACGATTCGTTGAGATTGCATTTAATTTGATGCGATTCGATGCATTCCGTTTAAAAATGCTTTTTAAAACTTTCCGATAATGAAAGTGGATAATGAAGTATCTTTTAAAAATATCGATAATGACTGATTTCTCCATTTGCTTATTTGTACATAATTAAAACATTACGATATTGATTTTGACATGATTTTAACGTGATATTACAAGGAAATATGATTTATACGAGATTTATTATTTCTTTTTTTTTGTTTGTTTGTTATTTTATTTATTCTTTTTCTTTTTAAATTTGTAATTAAAACAAGAGAAATGAATTTTAATAAGAGATATTTATCACGCGATATCATTTTAAAATATGTCAATCAATAATTAATATAGATTTTACATGAAACAACCATACACGTACTGATTTTTGCTTACTCGTTTTCTGCTTACATTATACAAATATAATAAAATAAAAGTATTAATAAAAAAACAACAGATACATATATGAAATCCTGGTTTTAAAGTTGAAAAAAAAATAAATAAATAATCACTTTATAAATCTACCGTACCGTACAAATATCTTAATGCTCTTTTAACTCTTTTTTGTTCCAATTAATTAATTACGGATTATTGCAGAATTTATTTAATGTACTAGCACTAAAATGCAATATCTGGTCGCTTTGTAATCCCCCAGATATATTGAAACTCATCGATTAATTCACGATATGCTGGTTTTTCCCTTCTATCTTTAACGATTTGTTTCTCTCAAATGTTCATTTCAATCTTCAACACATTATGCTTTACATAAATGTTAATTGATTTGATTTTACACTTACATTTACAATGTCTCGTGCAGTTCTACCTTTCCTAGTCCAAGCTGCATACATCATTTTCTATTGGCTGTACTATTGATTTATTGAAGTAATCCCATAATCGAATGATCTTTACACTTACACTTTTCACATACACTTGTCACATTTACACTTGTCAATGTCTCGTCCATTTTTACCTTTCCTTGTCCAAGCTGCATGCATCATTTTCTATTGGCTGTACTATTGATTTGTTGAAGTAATCCCATAATAGAATAATCTTTACACTTACACTTTTCATTTGTCACTTGTTTCTTTATCACTGCACACAAACACATACACATCTAACATATCCTTCCAACTACGTTATTAAAGTTTAATTTATAACATCTATTTATATAGACATCGGTGTATGAAACGAATTATAATTAAATATATAAACATGAAATATAAAACGACGCGTCTTCGCGAGTATCCCGGAACAGACTGAGCTAATTTACCTTGAATAGTACGTTACTTTTATCGGATTATATTACTCGGTATTATCAATGTTGCTAACAAAATAGACGTGTGGTATACCGCGTTGTAGGACAAAGACTGCGAAGGGTAAAAGGTGAATGAAAAATGTTAATAAACATTTCTCTCGATCATATGATGTTATGTTTATATATTTATGTATACATATATCTCACTCTTTCTACTGATGTTTTAAATTTTCTATTTTTGCCGTTTTTATTCTTTTTCACAATCACGTTTACGTGTACGTAATATGACACGCAAATACATTGACTTTCGGTACATTCAATATGATCTTCCTGTATTGCGTAGTTGTTTTTAAATATACATATTGTTAATACTAATATTAATTTAAATAATACGGAATATTTTTCTCTCTTAGGTCTACTGGAAAGTTTCTGTCCTTTTTTAAAATAAAATAAAAGTAATAAAACTTTCATATCCCTTTAATGGACTCATATTTATCAATTATCATTATTTATAATTTCATATCATAGTGTAATGACAATTTGTATATTGTATTTTTAAAAAATGTCTTAATTCCTAAAGACAAAATATTGAACCGGTGTTTGTCGAAACGAACAAAACTTTACGATAGATCTAATACTGCCCAAAACAAATCATCCATAAAAGATCATAGATATAAAAACACGAATAAGAAAAAATCAACGAGTCTTTACCGTTTGAATTATGAATTAATACACCACAGATCTTCTGATAAGTGATCTAGACACACATTTTCATCGTATTTAGTATATATACAGGTATAATTATTTATTTATCTTTTTAATTGTATATTTCTTACTTTTCTTTTTTTTTGTTTTTTTTTTTTTTTTTAATAACAAAATACGTTTCATCAGCACTCTGATAACTTCTTTAAAAAAGTTTTGATATTTCTTACTGTGAGTAGCAGACGTACACGTTCGCTCGCTCATTCGAAGCAACGTTTATTCTTATATAGAACGGTTTCTCGTTACACTAGAAAAATAATTTTCTTCTTACGATACTCTGTTAAAGGCTTTGCCATAGCTATTTCTTCTTCTTCTTTCCATTCATTTTACGATTATTTATTATTTCATTGTCTCCTTTGTGTAAACGAGATCGATATATATAATATAAAAGTGTCTGTGGTATTATTATAAATGCAATATATTTTCGTCTATCGTGAAAATTCCCGTTTTTTTACGCGAATCGTTTAATTTTTAATTATTTTAATGTAATATTATACCATTGTTATATATTAAATAGTAAAGAAAGTTAATTATCAAAGAAAACTTAAACGTGAAAGGTGTAATTTAAATACAAAGTATTAACTAAGCATAAAAGAAGATTAAAAGATGAAAATAGATAGATAGATAGATATATAGATAGATCGATAATTCGATTGATCGATATATCGAAGTTCGATATATCGATAGTTCGATAATCGATATATCGAAGTTCGA
>NW_015149019.1:1178974-1191005 GCF_001465965.1 Polistes dominula
TATATATATATATATATATATATATATATTTATATGTATGTTGTGTGCGTTAAAGTTTATGGGAATAGATTTGTGGGTGAATATTTGTATGCACATGCATACTTGCATGAACATATGTGTGCGCGTGTATAGAATGTACATTAAAGTGCGAAGGAATAGATTTGTGGATGAATATATTTATTTGTACGTGTGCGTATAAAATGCACATTAAAATTGCAGGGAAATAGATTAACGGATAAATAATTTTACGCTTATTGTATATTTGTATCTATATGTATAGATGCATGTATAAATATATGATTGTAGTATTTTAATGTGTTATATGCGATATTAACTTAACAAGTTTATGTTGAATTAAGTGAAAAATATTTTTCACATATAAATAAATAGTTTTGAAAATTCGTGCAGGTTTATGATAAAAATTGCATATACGAGTACACGTGTATATATATTTTTTTTACTTGTTTCTCATGCAACGTAAATAAATAAGCGTTAAAGTGTAGAAGAATATTTTTGATATGTGCGTTTACCTGTTCACGTGTAATAAAATAAATAAGTATTATACATACATCAATAAATATTGGTGTGGATACATACATTAGTGAATATTTACATATGGATATGTGGTAATACTTATTCTCTGTACGTGTTTGTTTGCATAACAATGGGTGAGTGCCTTAATATGTACACATGTAGTTGTAGTAGTATTAATAGTTGTGTAGTTAGTAGTAACAGTATGTGTGTGTATGTGTTGTTCGTTTATTTGAGCATATATGTAAGTATACTTACACGAATAGAGAGTATAGTTGCACGCAAACCACGAGAATGGGGATGACTGTGCAGAATAATGCAAGCTCGTTCTCTTTGCTTGTGTATTTGTGTATGTACACGAGGGAGAAAATCGTACTGGCGCTCACGTGAGTACGTCAAACGAGCCATTTCGAATCCGCAGATCGGTCACGCGTGTTTCTGTATGTCTATCTCTTTCTCTCTCTTTCTCTAACATATTCTTTTTATACGATGTAGCGAATTGAAAAATGCAATGCGACCAAGCCGAAATTCATTTTATCTCTTTTTCTCTGATCTGTCTATCAAATTTCTCAATCCTCTCTCTAGTTTGATTCCCTTTTATTATTATTATTATTATTATTATTATTATTATTATTATTTATTTATTTATTTATTTATATTCCTCCCAAATATTATATATATATATTTTTTTTATGTTATCGATCAATCATTCCTACTATATATATATATATATATATATATATATACTGTATATATGATTAAATATTTCAATAATAGGATAGAATTTTCTACTCGTTGAAAATATGAAATAACTAATAATACACACACACATACACATATTTCATTATTTAAATCTATTATTGTTTAATTATATATTTATCTTTTTCTACTTATCTGTCTTTCTTTTTATCCTATCAATTAAATTTTAATTCAAATTTATTATTATATCAATAACCTGTATATTTTTATCCAAATCAGACTGACTTTTCCATTTACTTTTTTTTTTATTTATACATTTCTCTTTTTTTATTGCAACATTTTCTTTTTTATTTCTATTTGTGTGTCTCCGTCTTTTCTATTTTTGTCTAATTTTCTGTATAATACTTTAAGTTACCCTCTTCCATTTTCCTTCCTTTTTTTTCTTTCATTATCTTTATATATTCTTGTAACCATCCCTTCTTCATCTTCCCTTATATTTCTCGTTTGATATTCTCTCTCTCCCTCTCATTCTCTCTTTCTCTCTCTCTCTCTCTCTCTCTTTCTTTCTTTCTTTCACTTTTAATCTTTCGCGTTACTTATTTACGTTCTCTTTAACTTTCCTTTACTTCTATCTTTCCTTTACTTATCTCTTCTCTCTATTTTGTCTTTTACCGTCACACCACCTCTTCTTTCATACCCCTACCCCACCCCCACCCTAACCCCATCCCACCATTCTTCTTTCGCGTTCTTATTTAATCTCTCTTTAACTTTTTTACTGTCCTTTTCTCTATCTGTCAGTATATCTGTCTCTTTCTATCTTTGTGCTATTACATCTCTCATCTATTTCTTTCTCACTCACTCTCTTTCTTTCTCTTTCTCTTTTTATTTTGCCTCTCATCTCTTCTTTCATAGTCTTATTTAATCTCTCGTTAACCTTCCTTCTACCATTTCTCTGTCTCTTTCTCTATTTTTCTTTTTTCCTTTTTTTTTTTTTTCATCAACTTTATTTTTTGTTTACACTTTAACCCAGGTCCTTTTCTAATCTGCCTATCTCCCTTCTTTAATTTTTTTCTTCTTTTTGTATACTTTTATTTAATCGTCATTTAATCTACTTTTTATTCTGTATTCTTTTTTTTTATTATTATTATTATTATTATAATTTTGTATAATTTTGTAAAATTGTTCAATTAACATATTAATTTGTTTTTGTGTTCATTCCATTATCTTTCTTGTAAAATAGAAAAATAATATAACTGTATAGAAATAAGTATTGATAAATATTATTATCGGTTGAAAAATAATGCTATTCTCAGTGAGCACATTTATTTACGAATTTATGAATATAGTATATAGGTATGTATGGATATATCGATAATACCATGTACGATACGCTTATTCACACGAATTATGTACATATAACGATACTCATGTATGTATGTTTAATGTATTCTACAAAATCGTACGTGCTGCGACATTTTCTTTCTCACTCTCTCTCTCTCTCTCACACACACACACACTCTCACTCTTTCTTTACGTATCTTTTTTTCTTTCTCTCTCTCTCTCTCTCTCTTTCTCTCTCTTTCTCTCTCTCGTTTCTTTTTAAGCTTATCTATTTTCTAAGTCACGTATTTTCCGTTTCTTCGAAATCCCATACGACGTTTCTGCGATCTCCCAGTTCAAAGAATTTGCTATTTTTACGTTCTACGATACTTGAACCTTGAGATCACGTGATAGTGATACCTATCGAATAGTATCATTGTAAAATAAAAAAAAAAAAAAAAATAAAATAAAAACAAAAATAGGAGACATCTTATTCTAATTCATTTTTTGTCTTCTTTATAAATTAGAAAATATTTCTAATCGATATCAATATAGTTTGACAATTTTTGTCTTTTTGGATACTATTGATTTATAAAATCATTAATCAATATTTAGTTAAAACAATTCTAATAGCAAATTTTGAAATAAATCACCAAATGATTGATGCATTAAACAAATGCATTAATTATAATAAATAAATAAATGAAAAATAAAAAAATAAACATAATCCATAGAAATTTTTTAAACATAAAATAAGAATAAACCTCTTAACGCAATGTTAACAAAAATAAATGACTCGTATGACAAATAAAATATATATACATATATATCGATCGATAGAATGTATGGTTGCGCACCGCGCGCAATTCGCGTTGTAAAAACCAACGATGAAAATAACAACAAAAACAACAACAAAAAAGAAGGATAAAGCAAAGAAAATAAAAAAATAAAAAAAATGGAAGAATGATGAGAAAACGATGTTAAAATTTCTACTAAAAAATAGCATTTTTCGAGTATTTTTAACCGTTCGACCNCGCACCGCGCGCAATTCGCGTTGTAAAAACCAACGATGAAAATAACAACAAAAACAACAACAAAAAAGAAGGATAAAGCAAAGAAAATAAAAAAAAAAAAAAAAAAAAAAAAAAACAAGAAAACAAAATAAAGGAATCGATTGATCGATAGCATTTTTCGAGTATTTTTAACCGTTCGACCGGTTAACGTAGGAAGTTGATTAAACTCGATGCGTGGCCAAAATTACACGGGACTAATTGACGGATGAGCCGCACCAATCAGCTCGCATAGCCAATTATCGTAAGTGGGCAGGTGGCTACGGCTTCGAAAAAGAGAGAGAGAGAGAGAGAGAGAGAGAATGCAATAGGCACTCAACTCGTGTATCGGCTCGCTAAATGGTCTGCGATCGTTTCTATTTAACGAGTGCAACGTTTAAACGACGAATCGAAAAGCCGAAAAGCAAACGAGAAGCTCGTTATCGAGAGGCTTCGTGTGAATCCAAACGAAAATTGTCCATGCAACCTTTCTTTCAAAGTAATTCAATATTTAAACGATGTTTTTAGATTTTGTATTTCTTTTTTTGGTCTCCAATAACAAAACCTGTTCAAAAATCAATCAAAATTACTGACTAAGGAGTAACCTATAATTTTTTTATTTTTTTTATTTTTTTTTTATTGTTAATCTTTATAATTTTTCTTATTCTTTTTTTTTTATAGATATTTTTTGTTTTATTTATATTCTATATTGATATTAAATACAAATTAAACGAAAACTATCAATAAAATATTGTATCAATGTATCATATAATCCCTGTATTTAATTAATTTAAAATGATAGTTGATAATTAATTTAGGATGATAGTTTAAATTAAACAACATAGATATATATTTCAACGTTACATTTTAACGATATTATTAAAGGGCACATAAGTTGTTTTTTAAATTAGGTATAAACAATTTTCCCCATAGAATTGTTTGACAAAAAGTTGGACATTTTTTCTCTCTCATTATTTGCCTCGTTGCATCGTGGTTGTTTAGTGAGAGAAAATGGCATTCTAGAAGGGCTAACTCTTTTCTGTCCCTTGTTAACCTCTCTCCTCTCCTCTCCACTATTCTCCTCTCCTCTTCTTCGTTCCTAGGTCGAGTACATTAATTTTTATTATGACCTTTTTCATTTACTCCCAGACTCGACCTACTCTTCTTCAACGTTGGCGCAACAACAATACCACCGTAACCAACAGTAATTATTCCCTCATGTTATTAAAATATCTAATAAAATGCTTTTTATCTATGTTCGTTGATTCTCTCTCCCCCCCCTCTCTCTCTTTCTCTTTTTCTATTTTTTGTAATATTTGCCATCTCCCTACCTCTCTTTCTCTCTCTATTTAAATGAATATATGTTTGTGTGTTGCTATATTCTAAATTCACAACTTAATTTTCTATTATATTTATCATATTAAATGTTTATTAATCACTAATTAACTTCTTACTTCTCAATGTAAATTTCATTGAATAATAAAAAAAAAAATAATAATGACAAAATAAAAATGAGAAATCGATGGTAAACAATGTGTGTTAATTAAAATAAACCGTACATATATATTTCAATTTGACATTTCAATATATTATAAAATAAAGTTGTTTTTTTTTTTTTAATTAGATATAAACAATTTTGCTCGTTGGATTGTTTGACAAGAAAAAGAAAAAAACAAAACAACAACAATTACGTTTATCTAGAAATTTTCGTTTTTACTGTAAGTAATCTGTGCATAAGCAAATATAGGGGAATACTCGAAAAGAGCATTAAAGGATAGCTTAATCGAGCATCATCCACTTGATACAACCATAATAGCCCCCGTTCGCCAAAACAAGGCAACGTCCACTTATAACTCGATCGATCACAGCCCCCATCGAAGGATTTATTTTTGCAGTGTTGCTGTTTCTCTACCTCTTCCTATATATATTGCTTGCTTTTCCCACCCACATCCCTTTTTCACCACTAGCTTTTTTATCCTTCTCTTACTATACTACAACCAGCATTACTAACACCACTACCACCATAATTATATACTAATACTAGTATACTACTTTAGTATTGTTACTTCGACTACTGTTTCAACTATACAAAACCACTACTACCATAATTATACTACTACTAGTATACTACGTTAGTATTGTTACTTCGATTACCACTACTACTATAATTATACTAGTATACTACTTTAGTATTGATACTTCGACTGCTATTTGCACTATACAACACCACTACCACCATAATTATACTACTACTACTACTATTATACTACATTAGTATTGTTACTTCGACTACTATTTGCACTATACAAAACCACTACTACCATAATTATACTACTACTAGTATACTACGTTAGTATTGTTACTTCGATTACTACTATTGCTATTGCTATTATTATTACTAGTACTAAACTACTGTTGCTACTTTTACTACTACAATTGCATAGGAGAATCGTATAATTAAAAGAGTAGTGTACGTATGGGCCTCGAAACGATTATCAAAGTGAAATGGTTCGTGTTGCAGTGCATCGATATCGTTAATGTGGTTTAATATATCTCTATCTTTCTCTCTTTATCTCATTCAGTATACGATTGTAAATTTCGATAAGTAATATGGAAAAATCTATACGCGTACTTCATTGAGCGTGAAATGATTATGGACTACTGTGTGAATATTATTTTCTCTTATTATTGCTCTTTTTTTCTTTATCTCTATCTCTCTCTCTCTTCATTTACTGTGTATATATTTTATTTCGTTTATTAATTTATGCAATTTATCTCCAGTGTATATAAAAAATTCATTGCGGTTTAAGTATAATGGAGAATTATAATACGTGGGGAGTGTTTAAAAAAAAAAAAAAAAAAAGAAAGAAAAAACAAAGAGAAATGATAAAATACGACGAAGTGTGTTTTATTCATTCGATAGGATCGATTTGTTCAACCTGTTTTAACATATCGGATATTCAATGTTCTTGTATTTTGTATTTTTTGTTCTATTCTCTTTTCTTTATTTCTTTGTTTTAATATTTAATGATAAATGTGATAAGCCATTTGAATGCATTTTTTTTATCGAGTAAGGTATACGTGCGTATTCGATCGGAAAAAGTCGAAATTAAATACCGAGATTAAGAGGAATTAATTGTTTATTAATAATATAATTCGTATTATGAAAGTGGATTTTACGTTGATGTATTAGTTTTCGAAATGATCTCATCGGAGAATGGAATTTTAATATGTCAGTTTATAAGTACGTGTATGTATATGTGTATGAATGTTAAATATCATATATTATCGATGAAATGCTTAATTCATTTCTATAGAATTTAGTTTGTTTATGAATTTATCAAGTTATATATTTTAATAGTAACATATACATATATTGATTGAATATATTCAATTAGAATATTACACGAAAACAAAAATTACTTCTTAGTTATTAAATAAGACTAATATAAAAAAAAAAACGATACTTTTCTTTTGTTTTTTTTTTTTTTACTAATCAAGAATTCGATATATACTTTCATAATTTTGCATAGAAAAATTAAATCGTGTAAAGTAGAATATAATTTTGATAATTACATATAATGACGTATATAAATCACGTGTGGAGATATAATACATATATTATATAAAATAAATTATATTATATATTAATATATAATTTATATTATTATATACTATTAATATATTAATATAATATATTTAATTTATACATCATTTATTATATATTAATAATAATATAAAATAAAAATATTTATAATTATATTATAATTATAAATAATATTATTATTATTATTATATATATAATATTATATTATTATAATTAATAAATATTTAAAATATATAAAATAAAGTTAAACAAAAATTCTTTTTTGTTTTTATTTAAATATGTACGTGGCTAAAAAAATTCTAAAATTAATTTCAGTAAACAAAGATATTGTACAAGAGAAAATAGAAACAAAATGAAGAAAACAAATGGATGGAGGAAAATCTGAATGAATTTTCCTTGAAGAATTTTCTTTCAAAATTGATCGTGCGTGTAAAAGATAAGCAAGAGGGGTTGCAATGAAAAAAAAAAAAGAAAAAAGTAGGATTTTCCGCTGTCGTTACGATCACAAGACTCGTGTCGTTCAACTAGGATAAAATAAAAGGGAAGCTTAACCGGTACTCGACCAGTCACCGGACACGATCGTGAACGATAATTCGTCTTCCAGTTTAACCTCCTCGATCACGAAAGCTTCGAGCTTTAATACCTTCAAGAAGAAAACGAGTCTCTTTTGTCTTCCTTCGGATAAAACTTAATAACGAGATCCAATAAGATAGAAAAAGTAAAAAAAAAAAAAAAAATACAAAAATAAAATAACAACTTTTTACGTACAATCTTTTTTCTTCTTCTTTTTTTTTAATTTTTTCTTTTCTTTCTTTCATTCAATTTCTTTTTTTTTTTTTATATAATTACTTTCATACTTTTATTTTATTTTTTTTTTTTTAATATAAAATTTTTTTTTATTTTTATTTTTCTTATTTTCAAATTATAACTTTATCAATATATATACATGTGAAATTATTAATACGAATAATATATATATATGAAATTATTAATACAAATAATATCAATTTATGAAAGTTTTTACCATGATTTAAAAAAAAAAAAAAAAAAAATTAATTAAATATGGAAAATGTTAAAAAGGAAAATCAAATATTGTTTGAATTATTACGAAGACATAAATAAGAAAAATAAAATAGAAGACAGAGAGTGGAAGTTATATTAACGCTTCATGATAACTTAGTTTGCGAATATACAGTGCGAGAGAGAGAGAGAGAGAGAGAGAGAGAGAGAGAGAGAAAGAAAGATGTTAGAAAGGAATTTGATCGATGGTCCTGTTTTCTGCTTCCTTCCGGCAACCATACGAGATATTCTATCCTTTTCTAACTCCTTTTCCTGTCTACTTTACTCGTCTCTTTCATGCTTCGAACGAGCATGATAGCAAACTTGAGAGAAAAAAAAAAGTAACGCTTCTTGCATCGTCGTTTGTCACGCAATGTCAGCTAACGTGCCAACGTTACCTGTTACTAAATATTATATTGCTTACTGTTAAAATAACAATATTATAACTTTAATATTATAAACAATATTTTATATACTTTTTAATACAATTAATTTATCACGTTTATATATAATATTGATATGTATTTCAAAAAAAAAAAAAATACTTTTATAACATTACAATATTGCAATGTCAATATCAACCCTTTTGCTACTACGGACCACTATAGTTGCCCTCCATAGGATGCCACTGAGATATTACGGGCCAGTATAGTGGCCCTTCAATAAAATATTGTGCAATTTACATACGATAAATATATGTAGTTATGACACGTCAAATATCCCACTCTGGACGTGTTGTAATTTTAGTGTTTTGTTTCATTTGATTAAAAATTACTTGAAAATAAAGTGCAATTTCGATGCTGCACGTATTAGCATCCCGTACAGTAGAAGTAGCCATCGTGGAAAATAGGCCCATAGTGAAAGGGCTAAACAATTGTTTATACTTTGTAATATATTTAATTATACTTACTGTACTTTTTAAATATAATTTAATTATCAAAAATTTATTTATTATTTAAAGATATTCTTTTATAAATAAACTCCAATCAATTGCAATTAATTTAAATTCAATAATAAATCATATATATTTTGAAATAATAGAACAAATGTTAGAAATTTTTTTATTAAATTCAATGAAAGAAATTGTATTAACAAATCTACCAATAACATTATCGAAAGTTTTTCATTAAGACATTATTATCTTTCTATGAAAAAAAGAGAGAGAGAGAGAGAGAGAGAGTAAGATAGAGAAAGGGAAGAAATCGTTCGACGATTTAATCCTAAGCCAAAAAGACGATTGGGAAACTTAGAAGAGGTCTGTACTCGAGAAATGCTGACACGAATAAGGAAATGAAATTCGTGTGATAAAGATATAGAGTGTCCCCGATCATTGGCAAAAGTTTTCTTCTCTATTTAAACGATTCTCTTTCCACAATTCTATATCTTTTCTTACATTTTAAACAATTATTTTAACATGTAACTTCATTATTCTTATCGTAATTGTTTTATTATCAAATCTTAATCGATAATACTTCCAATTCGATGATTTTATAATTAATTTATTATTTTAATTAAAAAAAGGGAATTCTTTTATATATATATTAATAAATATTTATATAAATAATTATTATTTTATTTTATAAAATATTGCATTTTATATATTATTATAATTTTGAAATTAATTATTATAATAATAATTATCGAGTTATGTTAATTGTAAACATAATTTGTTAAAAAAAAATATATATATAATAAATATATATATATATATATTTCATTATTATATAAATAATATATAATTAAAATATATATTATTTTTATATATAACATCTTTCTGTTTTTTTTTCTTTTTTATATTTATGAAACATAGAGAACATCGTAAACGAAAATTTGTAAGGAAAAAAAAAAAAAAAGAAGAAAAATCTCGGCATTTTTTTTTATATTTTCCTAGTTACAAACTAAAAACAAGTTAGAAGGAGATAGGAAACTGCGAGATGGTTGTACCTTCGAGTTTTGGTCCTTCGCATAAAGGACGAGGGGTTTAAGTTAAACGTTTCAACGCTATAAAGAGAATCGAAGAAGTCGAATTTTGTCAGAAGGATAAAAAAAAAAAGGAAAGAAAAAGAAAATGAAGAATAAGAAGAAGAAGAAGAAAGAAGAAGAAGAAGAAGAGGGTTGGTAAGGTTTTCTCGTTGTGATGGGACGAAAGGTAATGGCCGAAAGCCATCCCGTCTTAAGAGGTTTAGGATCTCTATCCGTACTATTTACGAACTACCAACAACGTGACTCGTTTTCTCACGAAACTCTTTACCTTCCTTCACCCTTACCCACCCCCACTCACTCATCCCTCCACTATTTCTACGAAATGTCTTTTCTTTTTTACGAAACTTCGTTTTTCCGATCATTTTCTTCTTTTAATTTCTCTCTTATTCGATAAATAAAAATGTATCATCAAACAGATACTTAGAACTCACCTTTAATGAAATATCTTACGATGAATCGTTATCAAAAACAAAAAAACAAAAAAAACAATTACAATTTACAAAAGAAAGTAAGTAAGTTAAGAAACAAAAAAGAAAATGGGTATTTTTTAAATCTTAATTAAAATTCTATACAATTATAATTGTGCCCATAATTAGGAAAGTGGTCGTCTAAGTCATGTATCTCTTGTTTCGAGATATTTCAAGAGTTCTATTTGAACATTATATGAATTCTATGTAATATTGAAAGAACAAACATTATCTAACAACTCATTTTTGACAATATCTTTTTCAAATTACAATTCAAATTACAATTACAAATTCAATTTATTTAGATTAAAATAATGTGATCCGTAATAACTAGTAAACTCAATTTTTTTTCTTTCTTAATTTTGAATTAGGCCACTTTCATAATTATGGGCACAATTATAAAATATAATATAATAAGTATTATTATAATATGATAAGTATTATTAAGTATTATTAAAAAAATTATAAAATATAAAAAAATATAATTATATTATAATAATATAATAAGTATTATTATAATATAATAAGTATTATTAAGTATTATTTAAAAAATTATAAAATATAAAATAATATAATTATATTATAATAATATAATAAGTATTATTAAGTATTATTAAAATATAATAAATATTATATAAATATAATTAAAAAAAAAAAAGAAATATAATTGTTATAAAAAAGAAGAGAAAGGATTGAAACGAAAATTCGTTTAAATAGAGAAGAAAACATATTTTGTATATTATTATAATTTTTGTAATTAATTATTATAATAATTATTATCGAGTTAAGTTAATTGTAAATATAATTAGTTAAACAAAAAAAAAGAACTTATTATACTAATTTTAACGAATATAATTTATTTTCTATTTATGATGGTACACGAGAATTATGTGCTTTTGCGGAAGTAGATATTATTTCGCTTAGTTTTCTTCGTCAGGTTATTTTTTTTTCTCTTTTTTTTTTTTTTTGTTACTCTCAATTTTAAATGGTCACGCTTGTTCTTATCGAAGGTCGTGTTAGTCGTTGAACTCTATTTTTCCTTTATTTAAGTATATTCCAGTTCCTTTTTCTACGAACGTTTTCTTTGCTTTACTTTCAAACCTTTGCACGCGATCTCGATATATCCGCGTTAAAGAAAAATTGCATTTTGTTCTAAAACACCCCTTTTTTTTTTATTTTTTTTTTTTTTTTTTAAGATTACTACCTGGACGTTTTATAGTATGTCTTTAAAATATACTTTTTCTCTTCGGTTTTTATGCCAAAGTAAATTCGTTCGGAGAAAACATTAAGTTGATTATGTTTTTACTATTTTCTTG
>NW_015149019.1:1205552-1221535 GCF_001465965.1 Polistes dominula
AAAAAAAAAAAAAAAAAAGAAAAGAATAAGAAAACGCGAAAGTGAACTTGGAGATCTTTTCCCCACAAAAAAAAAAAAAGAAAAAAACTGGAATTTTAAGCTAGTGGTAGCACGTGTCACCAACTATTGCAACGTTTTATCGTAAAAGAAAGAGATTTCCTATATTTTCTAACTAAAGTTATAGAAATACTTGCATCATAGGATTACACTGATTTTTTTCCTTTTTTTTAATAACAATACCATATCTTTATATTCTCTTTTAATTATAAAGAAATTTTTCTTTTTTAAATTTTTGTTTTCTTTCTTTTTTCAAGATAGTATATAATATTATATATACAATAATATAACTTAGAAATACTTGCACCATAGAATTACATTATTTTTTTATTTTTTTCTAATATATATATATATATATATATATATATAATATAAATAAAATTATTATATAATTAAAAATTATTATATAAATTATATTATATTATATTTTATATATAATATAATTAAAATATATAATATAATTATAAAATATATAATAATAATATAAATTATATATATTTAATATTATATTATATGTATTATATTAAATATATATTATATTATATATATATTTATTATAATTATTAAATGAATCTTTCGATATTGATTTGAACTAAATAGAATTAAAAAAAGCGAATAAATAATAATAATAATAATAATAATAATAATAATAATAATGAGAAGCGTAAGAGGCCGTGAGAAATCAGTCAAACACGAGGATCGTGTATCCGTTCACGAACAAAACTATCGGCATAATCATAATCGATGATAATTTATAACCCCTTCTCGTCGTCTAACACGCATGCAATTTCCGTTTAGTCGAGGATGCCGGAAGCATCGAAATCGATAGGCTTTGGAATATTCGATGTCGAAAAGGTTCTCTCAATGGTTCCATATCTTTCTCTCTCCCAATACATATTGTATTATATAACTTTATGTATAGAATATATAATCTAAATATAACACACACATACACACATATATGTATATAAATTTGATCATTATCAAATTTTGATTTGAAACAAATTTTTCAGATGCCTTTGGGGTATTGGTAAACCCATATTTTTTTTTTCAAGAATTTGTCTATTATGGATAAATTTAACAAATTTATTTTTATTTTAAATAATAATAATAAAAAAAAAACGAATAGTTCTTTTGCGTCTGACTGAAATATCTTTCTTTTTTTTTTTTTTTTTATGAAAAAATGTAGCAAAAAATAACGAGCATTAAACGTTTGAACGTTTGAAAACAAATAACATATTTGTCGGTTTTAATTGCACACACCTACAAACCTTTCCCCTCGTCACCCTCACCCGTGTCACGTTTCTCGTGTGGTACACAGAGATCTCTGTGATGTCAAAGTCCGGGTAACTGTAAACAAACTTCTCGAAATCGTTTTAATCGTTCTACCTCAGCGTTCACCTTTTTATCTCTCTCTCTCTCTCTCTCTCTCTCTGTCTCTTTTTTTAGTCATTTTATTTTCATTCCCGTTCGATAAGTATATAAACACTCATATATATATATATATATATATATATATATATATATATATACGTGTGTTTATAAAAGCAATGTGTTTAAACAAATATATTTAAGAACACGTATGCGAAAACAATATAAATATTCATTTGTATGTATTTCTAAAACGTATTGTTATTAAAAATATATTTCGTCAATTTTGATTCAACTAATTTATATATATATATATATATATATATATATTATATTTGTAATTATTATATATCTCTTTAATTAATTTGCCCATACATTCTTTCATTCTATTTCTTCCTTTCTTTCTTCCCTTTTATCTTTTTGTCTAATTCACTGACATACTCACTCAAACACACACACACACACATATTCTCTTTAGCTCTATTTCTTGTTCACTCATTAACTTACACACGAATTATCTTTTTCTCCCTCTCTCTCTCTCTCTTTCTCATTCATTCATTCATTCATTTACTTACTCACACATATACTTTCACGAGCTTTTCTCTTGACCAGGACTCACCTCTGTAATACGTTCTAATTTAAAGCGGTGCATTGTTGCTAACCCTTTTCCCTTTCCTCAACCCTAGTTATGCCCTTGCCCGGTTAGCCAATAGAATGGAGAAAGAGGAAATGCCGAGGTCGGCTTTTCAACCAACTTGCTCTCGCTTGGAAAGTTTTTAAAGACTGTCACCCTGGGACTACACTTGCCAACCTTTCTTCTCTTTATTCTTCATTTTATTTTTTTTTTTTTTTTTTTATTATACTCTCTTTCTCTTTCTCTTTCTCTTTGCGTTCTTTTCTCTAACTCGTTCCACAACGTTCTCGAGAAAGTAGTATGGTTTGCCGAGGGAGGAGGTGGAGGGTTGATGGTGGTAGGAGGGATTTAATCCCCTTACGTACAATTCTTTCGCGGATCGACAAGTTTCGACAAAAGTAGCCTACCTTTCGTAAGCACCTGGCATCGTTTCAGTATTCGATCTTATCCAAAGAAACTTGAAGTTTTTCAAGTGAAAACTTTCTCTTTAGAATCGGACTGATTTGAAAATGGATGAAACGATGAAATGAAAAAAATATGATGAAACGTTACGTAACTAAAAAGATAAAAAAAAAAGAGAGACAAACGTATATATATATATATATATATATATATACACTTATATAGTATTGAGCCTGCGAAAGAATGAGACAGAATACAGTTTTTACAATTTTACTCATTTTTTCATTTTTTAAGAGAAATTAATTTAAAAAAAAAAAAAAAAAAAAAGGAAAGAAGCAGAAAGAATGCGAATAAGTAAACCGAGTGTAAGTTGAAGAAAGATAGAAAGATTAAAAAAAAATGTGTATAAATAAATGATCGTAGAAAAAAATGTGACTAGATGCAATTTAATGATTGAAGAAGGAAAAGAGAATTAAAGAAAGAAAGAAAGAAAGAAAATGAAAGAAAGATTTGAAGACAAAAAAGAAAGAATGCGAGTAAATGAGTGAATAAGAGTGGCGTAGTGAGGGACAGGGGGTGAAGGGGAAAGGCTTGAACAAAATTACAAGCTTTACCAGACCACCGGAGACAAGGTCGAACGATTGACTGCGACTGTGGGGGTGAAAACGATTAAACTCTACAGGGGTGGTGGTACCTTTAGAAAGGAGCTTCCTCCCTTCTTCTTCTTCTTCTTCTTCTTCTTCACCCCCCCTTCCTCCCTCCCTCCCTCCATCCCTTTTTTCTTCATCATTTTTTTCTCTCTTTTTCTCCTTCTTCTTTTCCTTCGTTCTTTCTCGAAATGATCATGATACGTTTCCATGGTGTAGTGTCTCTCACCTTTCTCGACTTTAATCGTATCTAACGGGATTTACTTCACCGACTGATTCGAGAAAGAACACGAACATTCTTTTTTTTTGTTTCCTTTTGTTCAAAGATTTGAAAACGCTTGTTAACTTTCACCCCTTTTAAATCGTACGATTTTTCTAATCGTATTTTTATCTAATTAGTAATTGAACACGTTGTAGTATTAATTTTTGTTTCTTTTTTTTTTTTTGGTCAAGGTTTATGTTTAAATAATCGTATTACTAGTGGTGGTCATTATCGATTACTTTTATCAATATAGGTTTTGTTAATAATTTTAATAATTTAAAATGAGAAATTTCATTGCACATAATCGGTATGATATACTATTAATATGTGTAAACATTTAGTAGATATTAATATATATTATTTTTATAATATTTAAATAACCTTAATTTATAATATATATTCATTTATATATTATATCTCTCTATAAATATTATATTAAAATATTAAAATATATAATATATTAAATTATTATATTATAATATTAATATTATAGAATTATATTAATTTATTATTATTATATTATTATTATATTATTATTATGATATTTAAATAACTTTAATTTATAATATATATTCATTTATATAATATATCTATAAATATTATATTAAATTATTATATTTATATATTATAATTTTTAATATTATTATATATAGAAAGATATTAATGTATAATATATATACTTGAAAATGGTAATACTTTTGTATGATGTTAAAATAAAAGTTACGTTACATTTGGCGAATGGACAAAAAAAAAATAAAAAAAAAAAAATAAAATAATATATTATCGTAGAATAAGAACAAATTTTAATGCAAGATATAAAAGATCTTAGGAAGTTCAAATACAGTCTATAAAAGTATCGATAACGGAAACAGGGATATCTACGAAGGCGAGAAAAGTTTCCCCTTGCGATAACACAATCCCCATGGTGACCGTTTCTAAATTACCACGCTCGAAAAGAATTTCCTGTGAAAAAGCGAACGAGTAAGGATTTTCTTTTAAAACACGTTGAACTTCCTTCACGTACCAATATCTGAAAACCATCATCGTCTTTTTCTTTTTTTTTTTTTTTATGTTAACCTTCCTTCTTTTTTTTCTTTTTTTTTTTTTATAATAACCATTCGATTTTTATTTCTTACGTTAACAAAACGATCCCCGTTAGATCATTTATTTAGATTCTACTTTTTATTATTAAATAGTAACGTTTATTAACACATGATTTATATCAGATTTAATATTTTTACATTCATGTAAAATTCATTTAATCAAACTTTGTTTGTTTGTTTAATGCATAAACATTGAAAACAATTTAAATAATACTAATAAAAAAATATTAATCGAATGTTTCAACAAAACATAATTTATTATCAATCCTCCCATCTCACATTGTGTCAGATCAAATTTTAAAACATATGCGTGTTTGTGTATTTGTGCAAAAAAAAAAGAGAGAGAGAGACAGAGAGAGAAGAAAAGTTGCTAAGATATGCATGAAAAGGTAACTCGTGTCCGTAGGTAGTTTTACAGTGTGAAAATGTGCGGCTAAGACGTTATATATGTATATGTGTGTCTTCGTTTGACTACACATTTTCTACTCACTTCTTCAAACCCTCTCTTCACCCCTTGGTTCACTCAAGCAACCCTCTTTTCTCGTTCTTGTGCACCCTCTCCGACGACACTCGACAGTCTTGTGAATGCCGACAGGTTGTAAAGAACGTAAAGCGTCTAATCTTCTTTCTCGTCGTTGGAGTGCCTTAAACGAAAACTAAGGGCTCGTAGATTCTACGAAGAAACTCGGCTTATGCAATCGGTAGGGAGTGGTGGGGGAGAGGTTGGGGCAAAAGTTTTGAAAGAAGATCTTCATCTTCATCTTCATCTTACATTAGATTACATTTTATTTCTAACTCGTTTCAATATCTACATTTTTTATATTAAATTACATAAATTTCTATCGTTTCATATATAATATTATAGTAAATAATAATTATACAATTTTTAAAAATTAATTGCAACAAATTCGTTAACGATAATACTTTTTTCAAAAATTATTAGAGATACGTTGAAAATATTATTTTGTTCAAACAAATTATTCATTTTTCAATACGATCATAATAATATTTTTTTTTTTCATAATAAATTATTATTATTATTATTTTTAATTCGTTAATATCATTCGCAAAGATCATTAAATGAATTTTCATTAAATATTCCTGACTAATTTGTAAGATGAAAAATTTATTGTCAATTTTTAATTGTATTTGAACAAAATGAAAAACGTCTATTTAATATAATTTGTAATATTTTTTATGTAACACCCTGTAGATATATTCTTAAATTAATAAAGAAGCAAAGAATCGCCCTTAGATGTTATATATAAGCCAAGCACCCCCTCCCCCTCCCCCCCTCCTACCCCATTCTTCATGCATCCTCTTGTTTGAAAAGAAAAAAAAACTCTTCAAGAGTAATCTCTCTCTCTCTCTCTCTTTCTCTCTCTCTTTTGACTTACCCCTAACTTTTGCAATATTCTTGAGTCTTCCACTCCTTTACGGAATTACCCTGGACCCTGTTGTTAGAACGACCATGAGTTGGTAATGGTTTCAACCTCCCACCCCCCCATACCACCCATTTTTGAACATACAGCAAACAACCCTCGTGGGATGGTAAATCAAAAAAAAAAAAAAAAGAAATAAAATATGAAAGAAGAAAACAAAAGTAAGACAGAAAAAAACAATGATGAAACAATCCTTTTCCCTTTAACAATTTTTACTATCAACCAATCTCGTCCCTTCGTCCCTACAAATCATCTTCTTTGAGGGGAACAAACGTTAATGTTGTGAGTTCATATATTTATGATAAATATTACAGTAATTCAGTAAAAATTCAGATTAACGTTTTATACGATGATTGATTGTTCATGGTGTTAACTATTATTACTTTGATTTTATTTCAAGCAAAGTTTTAATATAGATCGTTGTAATCGATGATGAAATGTACTTAACGTTTTCAAAGTGTAATTATTTGAACGTATTTTATACATACGTATGTATGTGTATGGATGTAATTATCTTGATCATGTTTTATATGCAATAGAAAATTATTTGTTTTACGAATTACTTTCGTTTTAAGTGCACGTAAGTAAATATATACTTAACGCAAACGTGAAAATCTTTTGCTTGCTTTCTTATAATTAGTCAATGTTATTTTATTTTTTTTTTTTTAATCTTTTACCTTTTTTAAGCAAAGTGCATTTGGTTAATTGGTACCTCCCTTTGACAAATAACTTTTTCAATAAAAAATATGAAAATGTGCATTAACAAACTGTACGATACTTTATATATATATAAGTATAATTATTTATATAAATATATATATATATATATAAGTTTTAACAAATATAAGATATTATAAAAAATATAATAATATAATATAAATATATATAAAATAATAATAATAATCTAAATAAAAATATATATAATAATAATAAATATATAATAATATAATAATATATATTCTATACAAAAATTAATAATATAATGTTTAGCAAAATCATTACACAAATTTGTTGACAGGAGTCATCATAAATTGATAAATATACTTAGAATAAAACATTCTTTATCTTATTCAAGGACAGGTTACGTTCTAAGATGAAAGACGCTAATAAGCGTAAAAGGATTAAATTAGACACTAATGGATCGTAAGCATGACTCACTCATTTCACAAGTCACAAACGTAAACGTTTTGCGCTTGGTTGATGGTGCATGAAACGACGTGATCTTTCTTCATTGTTTATTTATTCCTACTTGACGATAAGTGAACGTTATGTCATCATGAATACAATCAAAGCTTAAATTAATGCAAATATTTAATTGAAATTATTTGTTTTTTTTTTTCTTTTTTTTTTTATCAAAAAAACCTTGAGAACTGAAAATATTTCAATTCTTTTATTAAAAAACATTTTAATTTGGTGTGCAATTTTTAGAAAAAAAAAAAGAAAAAAAATCATTTGGATTTATACGAAGTATCAATTATTTTAATAAAAAAAAAAAAATCAAATTTGTTGATCAACGATCTCAGACGAGAAATGTGAATTTTTCTTTTGAAAATAAGGGTCACATGTTAGAAAGTTTTGCAAAAGTAAGAACTTAGAACGACTTTGGTCTACTCTTTCTCTCTCTCTCTCTCTCTCTCTCTCTCTTTCTATAATTCTACGTGAAAATTCGACGATTCGAATTTCCTGTTATATCAAAGTTTGTTCATTTGTTTCTAGAAAACACATACACACACACACACAGACATTCACAAAAACATGAATACAGAAATATACCAAAATGTATTTGTAAGTATGCACCTACAAAATACTGAAACAAACAGGTATGTATAATAAAATGAATGCACCAATGCACAAATACACATTCAAACAAATACTATAGAGATATATCAGTAAAAAGTACAAATGTAAAATGTACCAAAGAGACAACGTATCGAAATTAATACACAAGTATATAAAATCACACGCACAAAATGTACAGACATAACTGTAAAACTAATACACAAATATATGTAGAAATACATAGATTGCCAATTACTAATACACAGAAAGAACGGGGGAGAAGGGGGACAAGAGATATAGTGTATTTTCTTCTTGTTACTTTGGTAAGAATATTCCATTCGTATTCTCTCTCTCTCTCTCTCTCTCTCTCTCTCTCTCTCTCTCTCTCTCTTTCTCTTTCTCAATAGTCTTTGGTTAAGCCTTGAGCTTTTAGCATCCGACGATGGCGATTACCATTTACGAGGGTGATTAGCGTTATTGTCCTTATTAATACGGCTTATTCTGCACAACGGTCTGCTTTTCAAGTAGAAAGTAAAGAGAGAGAGAGAGAGAGAGAGAGAGAGAAAGAAGGAAAAGTAGTAGGGGTAGTAAGAGGGAGAAGAGAAGGAGGAATTAGGAAACACCCTTCGAAAGTTTTCACGAGGACTCGAAATTCTCCTTCTAATCTGTTCGTTCGTTCGTTCGTTCGTTTGTTCGTTCGTTCGTTTGTTCGTTTCAACGAACGTTGAAATTCCCCACGACGACCATGTAACGTGGCTTTGCTCGTCGTGTTTCAACTAATTCCAAAGTTTTCTTCATCATCATCATCATCATCATCATCATCATCATCATCATCTTCTTCTTCTTCTTCTTCTTTAGGATTATTTTAATATTAAATTAACGTATGATCGTTAAATAATGATCATTGGTAATCGAGAGAATAAAATTTTCATTGTAGAATTTCATTTAGAAGAAAAAGAAAAAGAAAAAAAAAGAAGAAGAAAATAATAATAATAATAATAAACTATCCCCTGTGTGTAAGAGACACACATGAAATAACGAGTATTACACGAATAATATAATAACAAATCTAAAATAATTTATTTTCATAACAACATAACGAAGCAGCTCATTTTTAATAAAGATATGAAAACAAAACTAGGATAATAGCAGAGATATTTCATTGACCTTATCACCATTATTATTCACGAACAAACGACAAAAAAACACCACACAACCAACAACAACAACGTAACGTGAATATACCTCGTATATACGTGTGAATACTTACTATACACAAACTGATTGTGTGGTAGAGAGAGAGAGAGAGAGAGAGAGAGAGAGAAAAAAAATAAATAGAAAGAAGAAAAAGAAATGGTAGAAAAATACTGAGGGTCTCCTCTCACTCGCAACTATAGCTTTTCTACGACAAAAGAATCAAGAGACGTAAGAGAAGAAGAAGAAGAACGGTGCAGGAAGGCTGTTCATCATTCTGCTAAGCCACCCACATACATACACAAACACACACACACACACACACAGAACCATCACTGTATCCCACCATCATCCCTTCCTTTACCCTCCATTGCATTCTCGACCGCAAATCGCGGTCACTCGTTGTGCTTAAAAACAGCTTTCTCTATTTCTTTCTCTCTTTATTTATACTTATACATATATATATATATATATATATATATATATATATATATATATATATATACACATATGTGTTACTCACTTTTTGTATTTACTCACACATATATATGAATATATATTTCTTTCTCTATTTATATATTATATATTTCTCTTTATACTTTTCTTCATATATTCCTATTTATATTTGACTCCCTTTATATGTATTTTTTTTTTTTTATATTCCATATTATATATAAATATAATAATTATGTAAATAATTTATATAATATTATATTTATATAATTATTATATTTATAATATTATTAATATATTTTATATTTATAATAATATATAATTATATTATATCTTATTTAATATATTTCATATTTATAATAATATATAACTATACTATATCTTGTATAATATATAATATTTAACTATAATATATATTAATATATAACTATATTTTAATTGATATATAATTATATTTATAATAATATTAATATATCTTATATATATATATAATTATAATATAATCTAAATATATTTTTATATTTCTTTTTCTATTTATATATTATCTATTTCTCTATATACTTTTCTTCATATAATATATTCCTATATATCTATATGTATCATATATTTTACCTATTCTTTATTTAATCCCATTTATCTCTCTCTCTCTCTCTCTCTCTCTCTTATTGTTTATACGATATACGCGTGTATCATATATACCTATCTTGCTCTCTCTTTTTCTCTATTTATCTATGTCCCTTTTCTATCCATCTATCTCTTTATTCCCTTTTTCCCTTTCTCTTTATCTTTCATTCTTTTTTCTCCTACTTTTTCTTTCTATTCACTCGGTAAGAGAAAGGAAAAAGTGAACGGAAAGAAGAAAAAGGGGATGGTTTGTGATGACTTCGTCGTTTCTTTCCAACCCCTCTAAGTTTTCTTACTCTATTTTCTTTCTTACGATCTATCTATAGTACTTCAGTGATTTCTTTTTCTGTCTCACTAAAATTGTTTATTTTTTATTTAACAATGAACATTAAACAAAATCAACACAATAGAACAATTACAAATTATATCAAATTAATTTTTATTAATTTGTGACATTAACAAACTATCAAAAAAGATAAACCAGAACAAATGTTACGTTCTCATATAAAAATCATAAACCATTTTCATTCACCTTATATCATTTTTATTTTTTTTTGTTTTTTTCAAATACATTACCAACAACATCCTTGAACACTAAGTTAAGCAGATAGAAAGAGAGAGATAGATAGAGAGAGAGAGAAAGAGAGTGGGAGTTAAAATAACACGAAAGCCACGGATGAACCCTTGTCTTATCGTTCTAACCGCTCGTATCCTTTATACATGCTCGTTCATTGCTATACCGGGTGTACGATAAAACCATACACCTCGAAAGACCCTCTCAGGATTTCTCTTGACTATATTTATGCGATAACGTTACGAAACACAGACACACATACATATATACCATTGAACAAACACTGGAGGACACTCATCCTTCTCCCTACTCACAAACAAGTACAAACTACAAACATACAAATATTCTCACAGACAGACAGACAGACAGACACACACAGAGAGAGAGAGAGAGATAGAGAGAGACAAAAAGATTAACACAAAAATACATACATATATAAAATCACCCTTATAATTAGACAAAAAGAAACATGCACATATAAATGTAAATAATGGATACACAATATATATTTATACAAATAAATAAATATTTTTATCGTAGAAATACATAAAAACATATTAAAAAATAAATCAAATTATATTATTTTAATATACATATGTTCTATATAACTAAATATGTTGTATATATATAATATATAATAAATATATATACCTAATTATATTACCTAACTACAATACCTAATTGTAAATAATATATAATAAAATATATACCTAATATATAATAAGAGTATATATACCTCATTATAATACCTAACTACAATACCTAATTATATAAATAATATATAATAAAATATAAATATAATATAATATATATAAAAAATATTATATAAATAATATATTGCAGTTGGTAGAAAAAAAAAAAAAAAATGAATGCAACATTACGAAAGATCGAATACGAAATGGGTCGAAGGTATTAAAAGATAATTCGAGGGTTGAATATAGAAGACGAGGAACTAGGAATTGGAATGAGAGTTAGGGAGGGAGGTTATGGGGGAGGTTACGAGGAGAGATGAACGAACCACAGCTTCCGTCGCATCGTTCCGTCGCCCCGTTACGGGAAATCCGGATAAACCCGATTTCCTGCAAACGTTTCACCCTTCTCGGCCACTTCGGTACACTCCCACTCTCTCTCTCTCTCTCTCTCTCTCTCTCTCTCTCTCTCTCTCTCTCTCTCCTAACACCACCACCCTTTTATCCCTTCGAAGAAGTCACTAGAGCATCGAGGAGAACGACTAATGTGTAATCCGGTTCCAATATCCTTCTCGATCCTTGCAAACATCGATTTATAATATTCATCTTAGAAATTCATCTAAACTGTTTTTTATTTAGATAGAAATAAAATATAAAAACAAATAGTAAATATTAAAATTAATTTATAATACTTAATAACAATGTTATTTTATTAATAATATGATTTATATGAATAATTCTAATTTATAATTTTTTTTTTAATAATAATTTTTTTATTGAAATAAAACATAAAAACAAGTAGTAAATATTAAAATTAATTTATAATACTTAATAACAATGTTATTTTATTAATAATATGATTTATATGAATAATTTTAATTTATAATTTTATTTTAATAATAATTTTTTTATTCATAATGTTGTTAATAATTTAAGTTAATAATTGTAATATTTTCAAACAAAACTTCATATGAAATTCTAGTTTTGAAATATATTATTTATTATTATACAAATAATATAAATTAATTTAATCATAAATAATATATAAATATAATATATTTTATATAATAATCAATAATTTTATATTAAATATTATTTAATGATAATAATCAACATTGAAAAACTATAATCTATTTTATGGCTTATTTTTTATGTTTATATATTAATTATATTTATGTGTATTATTACAAATGTTTGTTAAGAATCATTGTATTGTCAAAATAAAAATATGTTTTCCCATAAATTTCATTTTTTCTCACCTCCCGAAACTTGTGCTTTTTTAAATTCGTAATCTTATTTTGGATGTCAAAAGGTAGGGATGACAGTGATCTCGATTGAAATGAAATTCGTTGAACGAGCCGTAAAAATTGCTTTTACTGGACTCGTACCTAGCTTAAGTACCGGAACGTAGATCGAAATTGAATTCTACGGACGTACGCCAATGGAAACTTTTCCGATCCTCTGGACTAGGACCACTAACTACTTTTCTAAAGGTACATACGTTTCTATCCGTGAACCATCAACCTTTTATCCCCCTACTAAACCATCTATAAAAAATATTATCGACTGACTTTGTTGTTTGTTTCCATTTTTTAAAATATTTATTTCATTTAAAAAAATAAAAAAATAAAAAAAAAAAAGAAACAAGTTGATAATTTGATTTTAAATGTCACCTCGTTAAAAAAGCCATGTCACGTTAATGGAAAATGTTAGCTTATCAATCTGCAAGTTAAAGGAAAAAGGAATAAAAAATAAAAATAAAAAGAAAAAGAAGAAGAAGAAGAAGAAGAAGAAGATGGAAAAGTGAGAAAATGATGGTCAAGTTATAAAAGTTATATTTCGTAGGTAGCTGTAAAAAAGTTGGGAAGGTGTTCGTGCCGCTGTCACGTTTAAGTAAGGATAACCTTACTTTCCTCTAGTGCTGGTTGCACGAGAACTTTACCTGAGAATTCGATGAAAAATTAGGGAGAAAATAAAAAAAAGTTTCTAATAAAAATATGTCGCTCTTGGTGTGAGATTGAACATGACACAAGCTAAGTTAACAAAGTTGTCAAATTTTGACGAATATTTCATACCTCGTAAATAAACTTTTCTATAAACATTTTTTTTTTAAATTATCATTTTGTTTCTTTCGTTTAACGATTGATCGATCACAATTCTTTTAATATATTATTTGTTTATACGATATTTTGTGTAAATAGAAAAATTGGATGAAAAAAGATTTCCAAAATAAGTACTGTGTGTGTGTGTGTGTGTGTGTGTGTGTGTTCACTTTGTGAAAACTTTACGTAGAATTTGTTCAATCAAGTTGGACACTAGGATAAATAAGCTTAAGGTCAATCCAAGCAATTTCTTTATCTAACGGGGTTTGCTTCTTATCTTCGAATTCGTGTAAGTAGAAAAGACATAGAAAAAGAAATAAGACAATGAACAAATCCCCGATCCCTGAACTGTGATCTGATTCTGATCTAATCATTCTGTATCACGCGATTCCATTCCTACACCATTATCTTTTTCCCTCATTTGCTTCACTTTCCTTTCTTCATCTCATTTGTAAAACGTTCCATCACTGATAGGAAAGAATTGATTCTTCAAAATTATACCTTAGACTACCTGAATAAACCAACCCTTTCACCAACACCATCAGCAAGTATCACCACTATAATCTTTCAAACCCCAAAACCCCCCACCCCACCCCACCCCACCCCTTTTTTACGTGTTCATATATTATCCTAAGAGATTATACATTTTCAGGAATTCGTACAACCCCTTCACATTTCTTTCTGATAAAGAATTATTTCACCGATTCTTATTTATTTCTTACAGTCATGAGATAACTCCCCTATGATGCATGTTGAATACCCATAAAAATATGTTTCTTTTCTTAGTAATATTATTTTTTCATTATTTTATTTTTTAAATTATTTACTTTTTTTTATTTAATATTTGTATTCTTCTGATATAAAACAAAATTACGTAATCCATTCTCCCATATATTAAATAATATCAAACTTCCATCTATCCTTATTTAAATAATAAATAATTATATTTAATATAAATATAATTTAAAAAATTATATTTTTATTTAATAAAAAAGAAATTTTCTTAATATTATTTCTAGTTTGCTTATATGAACAGAATTACGTAATCCACTTTCCCATATACTAAATAATATCAAATTTCCATCTATCTTGATTTAAATAATAAATATCATTTTCTAATAAATATATTTATTTGTAATAATATTTCTTAATAAATAATTATATTTAATATAAATATAATTTAAAAAATTATATTTTTATTTAATAAAAAAGAAATTTTCTTAATATTATTTCTAGTTTTCTTACATGAATAAAATTACATAACCCACTTTCCCATATACTAAATTATATAAAAAAAAAAACCTTTTTATTATCCAGGAAAAAAAAAAAAGAAAATTTTATACTTCTTAAGCTTGCATATACTTTTCCATATTTGTCAAAGAATCTTTTTATTATAATATATCATACATAAGTTCAAACCTTTTATCATAAAATATATATATATAGATATATGTATATGTTAATTAAATAAAGAAGAAAATCTCTCGTTTCATTGTTCCTCTAATAAGTTAAATCCTCTTTTACTGTCCCATATTTCCAACTCTTTATTATTTAAACAATCCTTTCATTGTTATTTTACCTTTAAATAACCATCATATATATATATATATATATATCCTTGTCCCACATTTCCACTTGTAGTTTCTCCTCAGCTCGTTCATATTTTTTTATTTTCTTTATGTTTATTTTTTTGTTTTGTTTTAAATATTTTTCTTTCTTTATTTTTAACCCTTTTCTATAGAACTACCACATGTCCCGGGCCCTCCAGTCATATCTCTCACTCCATCCGTTGTACATTTCTTCTGTTTCTTCGTTTTTTAATCTTCTATCCTTCTCCCCACTCCTTTCTCTCCCTTTCTGTCTCACTCTTTCTCTCTTTACTTTCTCCTTTTTCTCTTCGAACGAGAGAAAGAAGGGAAAGGAAAGGAAAGGAAAGGGAAGAAGAAAAAAAGGAAGGGATATTTTTTCTTTTTTTTTTTGCGAGAGTCTCTCGTGAACCCTTTTCACCGTTGCTTTTGTAGTTTCCGTGCTTTGTACTCTTCTACCTTGTACAGGATCGGTGAGATTATAAAAATGTCTCCCTGGTTGCATTTTCGTTTCACGTGATTCTCTCTCTCTCTCTCTCTCTCTTTCTCTTTCTCTTTCACTCTCTATTTTTTTCTTATTTCTCTTTTTATTGCAGTTGAAATCTTTACGCGAAATTTTGCAAAATCAGATTGTCTTGCAACGAATAGCCAAGTGGCCCAAAAGCAGCTTGCAAGATTTTCTATCCTCCACCTTCTGCTTCTCCTCCACTCTCCTCCTACACTCTCATCTGATTCTTTCTGTTTCTTTTCTACTTTCATTTTTTTTTTTTTATTTTTTTTTTGTTCCATAAAAGTCCTCCCATGTGCTTTTCTTTGGAGTATACTCGACAAGTTCGTAGCTTTTCTCAGTTTAAGAAGAAGAAGAAGAAGAAATGAATATAAATAATCTCGACTTTATTTGTAATAATAATAAACAATAAATAAATAAACAAATAAATAAATAAATAAATAGACAAAAATGATAGAAATAATATGGAAGTAGTAGATGATAAAAAATAGATCACGTGTTTCGTGATAGTTATTTGAACAATATACTTTTTCTTTTTTCTTTCTACACTTTTCCT
>NW_015149019.1:1233220-1241718 GCF_001465965.1 Polistes dominula
CAATTAAAACCTGTCATTGATTTAATGAATTATTATTAAAAAAAAAAAAAAGTATCACAATAATATTTTCTTTTCATTTAATTATACATATTTAAATCATGTTCTTAATATTGGTTTTACTAAATGAATTACTTACTACAATTAGTATATTACTTTATTTTATTTAAAAGTTCCGAGTTAATTAAATAATATAGAAATGAGGTAATATTATAATTAAAAATATGTAAATTAATAATATAATAAAAAAACAATAGAAAGGGAGATATGAAGTTAGGTAAAAAAAAAATTAGAGAAGAAGACAAAGATAAAAGTTTACGTGCATGTATAATTATATTGTATAATGTATTAATTATTAAATCCATTATTTTTATTTTATATTATTTATTTTATATTTATTTTACATTATATTATATATATATATTTTTTTTTATAATATATTTTATATTATTATTATATATTATTATTATTATTATTATTATTATTATTATTTATATTTATATTATTATAATTTTATTATATATATATTAATATTAATTAATACTAACTAATAAAATCAAATTATTATATTATAAATATTATATATTATACATTATTAATTTATATATATATATATATATATATATATATCTAATAATATTCAATGGGGATATTAAAAGAAAGCATCCCCCTGATATAAAAAGGAAACGTAAAGAAAGAAAAAAAGTCGATCTTTAATAATTCGAATATTGAAACGAGATATAAAAAGACAGAGTGGGATAAAAAAAAAAATAAAAAAAAAAAAGAAAGATAGGAAAGTATAGACGAGAAATAGATAGAAAAGTAAGTGGGGGTGGGGGGAGTTAGTTGAGGTTATTGTGTTGACGAATCATCTTCTTCGAACTTTGCACGTAAAACGTATTCTTTGGAAAGATTAAGCCAGGAGGAAAGGGCTTGCTTGGGCTTTAAGGGTGGTTCAAACTATATCAGAGTCGAAGCTTAAAAAAAGAAGAAGAAGAAGAAGAAGAAGAAGAAGAGACGAAAAGATTTATAGAAGGTGTAAGAAGAGAGAAAAAGAGAAAAAAAAGGGACGAAAAAATAGAAAGAAAGAAAGAAAGAAAAGAAAAGAAAAGAAAAGAAAAGAAGAAAGAAAGAAAGGGAGAGAAAGAGAGGACGGAAGGAGAGGGTGGAAAGGGTGGATAGGAAAAGAAAGAGAATGTTTGGAGTGCATTTCTCTGATGACGGCTTGCGTAACAAAGCTGACGCGCGAACAAACGTCGCCCTGGTGCATTTAGAAAAAAAAAAAAAAAAAAAAAAAGAAACGAGTAGAATTCTATGCGAAAGAAAAATGGGCAGACGGGACAAAGGGGAAAGAAAGTAGGAGGGTGGTGCTGGTGGGTCGGAGAAGGTGGTGGAAGTGGGAAAGGGGCTTGGAAAGTTAACAAAAAAAAAAAAAAAAAAAAAAAAAAATATGGGAAAAAAGAAACGTGCTGTACTTTGATTCGAAGGTGTACAGCACACGTCTCTTTCTTTCTATTTATTTTGTTGTTATTGTTATTGTTGTTGTTTGCATCTTTTTGTTTGTTTCTTTTTTTTTGTTACACACACCCCCACCCCTCTGCTATTTTTATATCTTTTTTTATCTTCCCTTATATTCTTTCTTTTTAGTCTCGTTAAACTCGCGAAAGACAGTTTTAGAGTCTGTTATTATTGTAGCTTCGAAAAAGGGATGAGAGAGAGAGAGAGAGAGAAGCCCTTTTCCCTTCCCACCCCCATCTTCTTTTTCTTCTTCTTCTTTTCTCTAAAAAAGAGGGAAGAAACGTTTTATAACGCGTCTTCTTGTTTTTTTTTTTTTTTTTTAACCATCCCACCCCTCTTTATTTTCTTTTCTGTTCCTTTCTCTCTCTCTCTCTCTCTCTCTCTCTCCTCTCCTTCTTTCTTTTCTATACTCAAAATTTGTCTTCTTTCCCTTGGTGATATTTCTTTTCTTTTTTTTTTCTTTTCTTTTCTTTTCTTTTTTGTTGAAAACGAAATGTTACAATGACGAAGAGTGTGTTGAGATTATTTCTCATTTTTTTCTTTTTCTTTTCTATTTTTGGGCAGGTGCACGCATATGTGGGTGCTTATGGGTGTTTGTGAGTAAATTTAATATAAAATGATATGTTATAATATTTTATAGAATATTTTCTAATTATTGGTTGGCAAGAAAGTAATTTTGATTGTTTAGTTTGAAATAAAACTCAATTCTTTCTAAACAAACAATTGTGAACAAAATTACACGGAATTTGTTTCTAAAACAACCTTAAAGTGTCCATTAACCAAACCTCAAAAAAAAACAACAAAAATTCTAACATTAATAAAAAAATAACGAAACAAACATCCAATTTCTTTCTTACCAATTCAATATTTTCATAATCCTATGTGAGATAATAAAATAATAATAAATCTACAAGATATTATATTACATTAAATAATATATTTTTTTTTAAACGCGTTGAACAAATTTAAAAAAAAAAAAAAAAAATTAAAAATAAAACATTCAAGCAACTTTACTATTGACTTAACAAAGTGTCGAAGAAAAATAACATTAATTGATAATAAAAAAAAAGAAGAAAAAAAAAAAAGAAAATGGAAAAAAGCTAATCAGATAAAAGCTTTCGGCATGTTCCACGAAGCATACGAACGAACGAACGAACGAACGAACGAACGAAGGGAAACGAATTTGCCAAGGGAATTTATTCTACAAATTTGAAATCACTAGCGTGATCTCGTCGTTACGTCGTTAGAAATATATAGAATGAAAAAAAAAAGAAGAAGAAAATGTAGGAAAAGAGAAAGAGAGAGAGAGAGAGAGAGAGAGAGAGAGAGAAAAGATGGAGCTTAAAGTAGGATGAGGAAAGGTATGAGGAAGGGAAAGGTAAAGGGTTTGAAGAAACGCGACGAGGATCGCGATTTACCATCCCCCTTTTCCCAGTCAATTTCGTAGGTCAATATTTGGTACTCTGCGAGAGCTTTCGACTTGCTACGAGACGTTTTGTGGACATTTCGAGGACATGTATTCGAAGATATAAAAAAATAAAAAAGAAAAAGAAAAAAAAACAGCCAGATTAAAATAGTAGCTATTTATTGTTAGTATATAAAAATAAATATAAAATAAAATTCTACTTGCAACAACAACAAAAATCAAGTATATTAATAATTATTACTATAATATAATTAAATATTATTTGTTAAATTAATTAATTATTTTATTTATAAATGAATGTAATGAAAACCTATGTAGCTGTATGGGAATGCAACTTTGTGTTAAAATTTTAAGACAACCAGTAAAGAACTTTTGGAGATTACCGATTATGTACAAACGAAATCTACATTTATATATAGATTTTATAATTTGTATTTATCAATCAATAAAAAAATTCTAACTAATTCTATTATCAATTTATTTTATTATAATTCTAACTAATAACTATTATCAATTGCAACTTTTTAAAATATGAGTCTTGCATGTGGTAAATATTATCAATTATGGTACCAAAATTATCAATTATTTGTACTTGGTATTTTGTAACTTTATTTATAATATGATGATTGTTATAAATAACTAATTAATTTTTATCATATGAAACAAAAATATATATGAAATAATGAATGAATTATAATATAAAATGAAACAAAAATATACATAATGAAACTAAGAAAATATAATATAAAAATAAAAAAGATACGTAAGTCAGCTTATTACTCTATTTGGAATATAATTTTATAAGATATGTAATATATATATATATATATACATATTTCAAGAAAATGTTACACGTTATGACTGACTAATGAGCCAAGAAAATCTTCTAGCGAATACTATGAAGAAGAATAAGAATAAGAAGCAGAGTTGACTTCTCTATTTCATTCCATTTGTAACAGATGACTTGTATTTTAGAAATTCTCCACGAGAAAAGAGACACGTGGTGACTTTGAACTAGGCAAAAGTCTCATTTCAGAAAGCAGATAGGTATCAACTCGTACAGAATGAACTCCAATAACTACCATGAGAAGATTAGGAAAAAGAAAGAAACAAAGAAGAAGAAGAAGAAACCCCCCCCCCCAAAAAAAACCAAAAAATAGCTTTTACTCAGAAAGTCGGATCACGAAACGTTATCTTCTGATTGCGAAAAATGCAACCAATTGCAATTGCAATTGCTCCAAGGTAAAAAGCCATAACTCTGGCTGTGGTGGTGTTCTCCTTCCTCTGGTAGCAATTTCGTTACCCAGATATTCCAGCATAGTTAGGTGGGGGGTTGGAATGGGATTATAGTAATTTCTTCATTAGAGAATACAGTCATCTTTTCTATTGGAGGATAGGGTTTGGAAAAGATGAACGGGGGATGAAAAGTGGGACTTGCTGGTGTCGACATTAGACGGGGGTGAGATGAAAAGGATTAGCAAACTTACCCACCCCTTCTCTCTATTTCTCAGGCTGTGTGACAAGACTCTGCAATTATGCTTGCACAGTTTCGAGAGAGCATGGATGGATGGATGGATGGATGGTTGGGTTGAAATCAAAGGAGTTAGCTAGCCTGAAACAAGAGCCAAGAAGGATTCTATAAAGGAAACGCTTCAAGGAAGAGCTTCAAGGAACTCGCGAGAGAGAAAGAGAGAGAGAGAGAGAGAGAGATAATATGATCTTCCTGAAATCTACGAAGGAATTCCCCTAAAACATTACTTTACAATTCTATGAATATGTTATATAAAATTGAAATCTATTGAGAGCAGCTTTCAATGGTTCTCATGATATAACGAAATCAACATTTTGTGAAATTTCAACGAAATGAAGTTGTAAATACAGTCAGTATTTATCTATTTGTAAGATACAATAAACGATAACTTAATAATAATTAAACAACAAATGAAAGAAAATCTTCATTCTAATTTATTCAACTGATAATTCAATAAAATTGACATTAGTAGTATAAAAAAAATTAATCACAATTATCACCCAACGAATTAAGAGTCGTAAGCTTTAATTAAGTCATTAGCCAAATTGCGGATAAAAGTATCTGTTGAAACACAGGAACCAGTGCCAAATTTCAACATTTCAACTAACTATTAATTTCTACTGAAATTAGATGACACCAAAAAAGAAATAAGAAAAAATATGTAGTAAAAACAAAACATATTACATTATACAATTAATACAAATTAACAACAAATGCAAAGCTATTTAATGAATGAAAAATCTTTGTAAAATATAATAATTGTAATAAAAACCCGTTCAATTCTTTGTGGCACAGAATCGCAGATAGTAAAATAGCCTTATGTTGCATACCAAATTTTATTACGTTTTAAATGAGACAAAATTTAGATATTTTTTCTTAATAAATATATAACATAATGTAAAAACATAAAAAAAAAATTAATAACCAATTGCTTTGCATTAATAAGATGAAATAGAAACTTACGAGCACGTGTAGAAATTGCAATAATATTTCGAGATGAAACTAAAAATGTCACACCGTGCATTACGATGTATCAACAAGGTGGGACACTTTTAATCCCACCGTGCCTCAAAGAGTTAATAAATATAATAAACAACATCTTGAATTGTTAAGAAATGAAACTTGTGCAAATGAAAATCAAAAGATTGAAGAAAAGCTAAGAGAAAAGCATCACGTTCTTCCATAGTTAGATGATGTAAAGAACAAACTAGGGGGTGGTAACGTAATCAGTATACTATAGAGAGAATTCTAGACGACAGGGAGGGTTGGGAAGATATCAGAAACGGTAGAAGAGCCCAGGTAAGATATAAGTGTGAGTGATTAAACCTCGTCGTTGAAGAGAATCAAGATAGACGTTTAGTGTGTACCTAACTATACCGGAAGGACGGTTGTACAGGGAAATGTTGGGTGGCTTCATGGACCGGATGCTGCTGCCGGATAATTCCGAACGTGACGTCACTGTAGCTCTTCTTAACAAGAGTTCCAACGGTGCTTTTCTCAGCTAATCTGATTTAACTGTTTCACCTAAGTATAGAGAGAAAGAGAGGAAACGATGGGAAGAGAAAGCTTGCCAAATACGCGCAAAACTACCACTCCCACTACTTCTACCTATTTACTTTTGGTAAAGAGAGTAAGGGAGAGAGAAATAAGAAGAACACATTGCAGATATAGTAACCTTATTGCACAAGATGCACGTTTCAACCGTTAGTGAAGTACCAAAGACGAGATTACGATGTTGCAGGGGTAGCAGCAGCAGCAGCAGCAGCAGCAGCAGCAGCAGCAACAGCAACAGCAGCAGCAGCAATAGGAGCAATATCAGCGTCTGCTGAATTAAGGGGTTGAGACTTTCTAGAAAAGGGGTGCTTCTGGAAAAGGTAGAGAGACGCTTCAACGAAGTGAAATTAAGGCTGGCAAAATGCGTGGAAGTCTTTACCTGTGGATTCGAGCCAGGCTACTAGCTGCACATGACTATTCCAAATGACACCGTAAAAGGAAATGTGTCGTTCAAACAGTCAACTCTTTACCTAACTTACCTATGTATATACTTTTATACGGTATTCTAGTACATACTGAATCGTTATATTAGTCTTCTAGACTAACCCTCGTCTCCCACCCTCTTCTTCTTCTTCTTCTTCTTCTTCTTCTTCTTCTTCTTCTTCTGCTTCGTTTTTGCTTTTATTTATTCCTCTTTCTCTTATCCGTCGTTCTTATCAATTCTCTTAGTTTGTATTAAACAAGAATAAGGAAGCAATCTTGACGGAAATTTTTCAACTTTATCGTTTGTTCGCTAATGAGCCAAAGCTTTTATTTTTAATATTCTTAACTTCTTTCTTTTTCTTTTGTTTTTTTTTGTTCTCCTAATTTTCTTCTCTTCTTTCTCTATGGGGTTGTTTTTTTTTTTTTTTTTTAATAAAAGAACTCGTATAAAAGAATACGAGAGAAATACGATCCTGCTCTAATACTTTTCACGAAAGTCCATTATAAAATTTTCACAAAAGAAAAAAAAAATAAGTTAACTTACGAGAAACAACTATTTCTTTACAATCTCCACTTACAATCTCTTGTTAACTTATTTATTTGAAATAATTTATTAACAAAAATGTATTCACAATATTCTTGTTTTTAAAGAGAGAACAATAAACCAATTATATTATTATTATTACTTTTATATTATTTATATAATAAATTTAATTAATAAAACATTTAAATAATAAATATAATATATAATTAAATAAAATAATATTAATTATATATATTACAATAATTATTACATATTCATTCTAACTAATCAAAGTTAATATAAAAAATAAAAAAATAGCAGTGTCGCCATATTTAATAGCTAAAAATAAATCAAGCTCCGTGTAGCATTAAAGAACTGGTCCTCACCAATGTATATATATATATTTATTACATAATATAATAAAGGTAAATATTATTGGGGTAATTTATTGTCTCCTCGTTTAAATCCCTCGTTCAACCACCCCCACAATCCTTAACACGTACATTATATTTCCTAAGTAAAGGAAGAGAGAAAACGTAAATGGTATCCTCCATTTTCATGCTTAAAAATGATGATAGTAATACGCCGATCTTTCTCTCTTGGTCCACCCAAACTCTCAACCAACAACCCCCTCTCACCCTCTCACCCCCCCTTCTCTCTTTCACTAACGTTTCTTCCTTCGGTCGTTCGTTTAAAACCGTTGAAGCCGCTTACCGCGATAAGTCAAGTCAAAGGCTTCACAGGGTGAAAATTACCCGCAAAAATTGTTCCACCCTTATTCTCCAACTAACCCTTTCTATATATATATATATATATATATATATATATATGTGTGTGTGTAACTTACACCCTCCCTCTTTTTCGAATTTATTATCATTGCTCTCCTTTTTTTTTTTTTATTCTTTATTTTTAATTCCCTTCCAACGAGTTTCAACTTATCAAGCAAGGTATGGGGGGGGGGAGTGAGGACGGAAATGAGAGGTATTTGATTTCCTGTCAAATTTTTCTGTCACACGAATTCGATCAATTTCATTCTATACAACAAAATTTGATTAGATTTAATAAAAGAAGAAGTAAAAAAACAAAAAAAAATGAATAAATAAATTAGATAAAATGATGGCACGTTATATTATAATAAAAATTGAAAACAAAACACGATGATATTAATTTCATTGTATTCCTTAAAATCCTAACAATCGTTAACATATTTTCGATATATGAAAATAAATGGATTCAGCAAAGATGAATAATTAATTAATCAGGTAATATAGAATAACTGATCATCTTTTAAATCTCATTAATAATCACTTAACAATTGTCGTTAATACAATATTGTAAAACTGATTACAATAATCGCTTGGGATATAAATAATGAAATAATGATTCAATACCAATTGAATAGGAATTAATTAGATATTCTAAAAGATAATTAATAATAATATTAATGTTTAATTATATATCTCAATAGGATCATTTTTTATTTTATTACTTTCTTTATATTTATTTTATAAAGAGAACATTATATA
>NW_015149019.1:1259882-1275295 GCF_001465965.1 Polistes dominula
AAAAATATATATATATATATAAAAATATAAAAATAAAATCCTCAACTCTCATAGGCAAACCCTCCCCTTAATCTCCCTTATCCTTTTCATCCCCCCGCCCCTTTCATACCTAGAATCCATTTGATATCGACGTGTCTTCAATGCAAGAAAGAAAGTCATACGAAAAACGAAATACGATACTAGATCTTTAGAATATCTCAAAAACAAATGTAAAAATAATAATAGTAATAATAAATAAGTAAGTAGTAGTAGTTTAAAAAAAAAAAAAAAAAAAAAAAAGAAAAAAGAAAATACTGATTCATTAAGTATTTTACCATGTAAAAAGAGGAAAAGTAAAATACAAGCGTTAAATTGCTACCATTTGATTGATAATTAGTGTCACGTAAAGGGGATTTCATTCTAAGATAAGTTAACGCGTGATCGAAGTGTTTAAAGTTTAATTAGCGTCTTTTAACGTTTACCACTTCCTTTCTTTCTTTTTTTTTTTCCCCCCAACATTTTCTTCTTTTATTTCTTTTTTTAAATTTCCTACCCTTTTCTTTCATAAATTACTTTATCATTGATTTTTATTCTATTTCTTTCTTTTTTTTTTATTATTATTATATTGATTATTATTTTGATTACTTTTTAGTCGCCCCTAATATTATTTTCATCAAGATATTGTAGATTTACACATTGATTTATTATTATTATTATTATTATTATTATTATTATTATTATTATTATTATTATTATTATTAATTAGTATTAGGAACTCGAAAGTTCATTGACGCAAATTCTCATTGACTAAATTGATTTGTATTATTTCTTAATTATTTCTAACATTATTCGTGTACACTCATTACTAATGTCATTATTTATTTATCTATTTTATTTATTCCTAATTTTATTACTTTTCTAAAAGCTTGTATTATTCTTATATCTTTTTAAAAAATACAACAACAACAAAAAATATAAAAACAAATCCTAATTCATTTCACTCACATATCATAATTGCAATTCTATTCTCTCGAACAAAAAAAAGAAAAAATTGAAAAAAAAAAAAAGAGAAAAAAAGAACATCACATATAATAATGGTACTTGACGATGAAGAGTAATAATTACCTTTCACTGATAAATTTTCAATTTTTCCAGTATATAAGTGTGCCTTTATACTAAACCTTCGAACGAATGAACGAACGAACGAACGAACGAACGAACAAGTGGTGATGATGGTGGTACTGGTGGAAAGTAGTTGAGAGGAAAAGATAGAAGAGAACGAAAATGGTAGGGATGGAGGATGAAGGAATAGATAAAAGGGCTGTAATGAAACATTATCAGGCACGAAAGGTAAAAAGACGAAGGTCCGAGCTTGTATAGAATGTTGAATTATGTCTGCGAAGGGAACGCTCGAGAGGGGTGAAGCTTAGAGACTGGAGGGGTAATAACTCATACTGTTCCGTACACAATACCATTGTGTTCGTTGTAGAGAGAAATAGACAGAGAGAGAGAGAGAGAGAGAGAGAGAGAGAGAGAGAGAGAGAGAGAGAGAAAGAAAGAGATTCTGTGAACAGAGGAGACCCTCATCTATACACACATATATATGTATATATTTTATATACCCACTTTTACTTACACACTTATAAACGACTATCCTCTTTTACAAGTATAACAACGCGTTATTCTCAACACAAATACTCTAGTCTTCCTATTATTCCCTAGATAGTTACTATCTGTATAAATGATTAATATAATTTTTCTAAAGATATAATAATATTTATATAATATAATAGAGAATTAATATTATATTATATATATATATAATATAATTTATATAATAATATTTCTTGGAAATAAATATATTATTTGCATTTTTTTCCATTTTATATCATAATTATTATTTCACGATTAAATGTGTTGTTTTATAAATAAAATACAAAAAGAGAAAGAAAAAAGAATTGATGAAAAAGTAGATGACGTTAGGGATTTAGGTTTTCCACGTGGCAGAAGGTTTGTGACTTAGGATGAACACTGGGCAGAAACCAGCTCGTATCTACCCAACACGAAAGAGGTGGATCGTTGGGAAGAACCATACTTGATGAAGAGAGAAATGGGTCTAGGCTAACGTCTCCTTGTCCATGGCTTTCGTGCATGTATAAAAGGAACCTTAATCCCCCATACCACAGCTATGATTTGCTTTGAATAATAACTCAAAGGACTGTCCTAGTTATATATACGTTATATATCAAATGATAACACACCTACACATTTATAAATATATATATATATACACGCTCAGGTGTGTAAATGTGTGTGTGTGTGTATAGTTTCTCAGTTATCTAAACGCATACAATACATACACACAGATATATACAAAGGACAAGATGATGCGCTTTGTTCATATTTTCATACATATTTCAGTAACGATGAAAATCATACTTGCTAATTTTTCCCCTAGCTGGTTTTGTTTTGTTTTGTTTTATCAAAATTAATTCCTCTTCAAAGTTGCATATGAAAATCTATAACGAATAAAATCGATACAAAAATTTCTTTTTATATTATACGTATTTTTTAATGTGTATTCTAACGTACTTATGAATAGAAAATTTCAACGATAAAAGTTGGATTCAATAAATGAGAGCACTATATACATTCCTTTAATTCTTCAAAAACTTTAGAGATTGATTTTATTTTCTTCGTTAACTTAGTTAGTTTCTTAAAAAGAAAACTCGTATTAAAAGATATCCAATTTGGTCAACAAAGTTCTATTTCAACATCTCTTTTCCTCTAATTTCCTGAATATTTCAATCCTGCTAATTGCCATTGAAAAAAAATAAAAAAATAAAAACTACCTTCTTATATTCTTTTATCGACAACACAAAAATTTATAATATTAATAAATATTATTAAATACAAATATTCCCTTTCTACGTATATATATATATATATCCAAATCGAAAACAAAACAAAACAAAACAACAAATATGTCAGTTATTTATAAAAAAAAATAATATAAAATAAAACGAAAACTTTATTTTCTTCTATTACAAACATAAAGTAACATCGATCTATGAATTTTATCGGATATAGCTTTGTCTATCGATGACTCGTGAATCAGCAAATCAGTTGTATCCAAAGTTCAGACATACTTCCCCCCTCAACCCCCAAAGATCCTTTGACCGCGAACCATACACAAATGACACACAGGGCGGAGAAACCGAGATGTAGAGTTGCGTGCGATGCCCGGAAGTCATAGGGCACCGGAAACGGAAATTAGCTGCAGCACTGAAACAATGGCTTTCGAGTAGTAAACCCATCCCTTCTATTTCTCCCTTTCCCTCTCTCTCTCTCTCTCTCTCTCTCTCTCTCTCTTACTCTCGTTATATCTATCTATCTATCTATCTACCTACCTATCTATCTATCTATCTATCTATCTATTTATCTATCTATCTATCATTCTATCTCTACGTTTGTCCGTTCGTCTTCGCACACGAGAATAGGAAGGTGGCACACAGCACACGCTGTTAACCACACAAGTACGACAGATAATCAAACTAGCTGGCAAGTCAGCTAGCAAGCTCTAGATAGCTGTTAACCCTATCGTAAGTTAGGCTAGGGCCAGTGGCAACCATCTCGTTGTCGTTGTTGCTCGTAAAGTGGCAAAAGACAAGCGATAGCGATTCAGTGGCAATTTGAAACTCACAATGCACAGAGAGTAACACGAGAATCCAATGATAAAGACGAAGAGAAAGAGATGAGGAGTGAAAGGGTAGAAAGGAGGCATAGGTGGTAGTAGTAGTAGTAGTAGTAGTAGGGTTAGTTGTTGTTATTGTTGTTGTTGTTGTTGTTGTTGCTTTAGGGGGATGCCGATGATAAGGTTGTTTCAAAGCGTTACATTCGTGAGTCGAGTTAACGATCTAACTTGTAATTCGAAGCTTCGAGAATCTGCAATGTCATCCTCCGTTGGATGTTTGTTATAGTTGTGTTGTATAACGATTCACCAATATCGGAATAATAATAATCGCCTACCATGAGCTGCTGCTGCTGCTGCTAGTTGCAGATCCTTCACGATGAATCGGTTGTTATTGATATCTGTGCTAGCTTTAATGTTCGAAAATTGCTAAAGGTATGCATGCAAGCTTGTTTTAATACTGTGCACTTGATGGATGTTTCCTAAGTGGGATATGGGTAATGTGTTGTGTATATACGTTTAGAAATCATGTTATTTGTAATCTGTATGGTTCGTTTTATATTAAATTTCAATTATAATAATGGAATATTAATTATAATTTTATATTGTTTACTTGAATAAATACAAATATATTTTTTTTTTTCATTATTTTATATTGTTTAAAACGTTATCTTTTTTTTTGTCTCATAAGAATTAATAGATCGTTTATTTATCTGTGATTTTTATTATTATTAGATTGTCATTTTATGAGATGAATAATTTATTATATATTTTATTTTTTCAAAACATAAGAATATTTTGACGTAAATTTTTCTAGATGATTAATAGAAAAGATTTTGAAATAGAATAAATATGTTACCCTATCTGTGAGAAACGGTTAAGGAAACATCGTTAACATTTTTGATTTCCAACGAAGGTAAAAGGTTGTAGCAATTAAACGTTAAAAAAAAAAAAAAAAAGGAAACGAGCTTTTGGTTCTAAGGAGTCTTGAATTTCTACCATGCTTGTTGGATTTATTCTCTACCACCACACATCGTTTCGACCTTTAACTCAACGTGACGATTTGATTAGCAGTAAAGCCTCGAATTACCCATCAACGTGAAAAGAGGGACAAATAAAAACAGAGAAAGGGATACCACGTAAACGAAGAAGAAACTTTGATGCTAAAAGCACAAGAAAAGAAAAAGACAAAAATAAAAGAGAAAGAGAGAGAGAAAGAAAAAAATGAAAAAAAAAACGAGACAAGATTTGACCTAATCGTTGAAATAAATAATAATAAATAAATAATATTATGATTTTTTGTTTTCTAAATGTTTAAACTTGATGTATTAATTATATTGAACATGATTAGTTTGAAAAATTAAAAAACAGAAAAAAAGAACAATGATAGAACATATTCTAAACTACAGAGAGACACGTACAAATATGTGTACGATATTTCGCAGTTGTATTGCAATATTAAAAAAAAAATAATAAAAAAAGAGTAAGAGAGAGAGAGAGAGAGAGAGAGAGAGAGAGAGAAAAGAGAATATGAAAAAGAATGAACAAAAAAAAATGTCGAATAATAACATGTAACCGATGGAAAAATTATGCGACAAAATCGTGATCGGTTTGTGGTTAACGAGTTCGAGGGTTTACAGTTTGTGAAGGGTGACATGAATCTAGCATAGTTATGACAGTAGCAGTAGCAGTACTAGTAGTAGTAGTAGTAGTAGTAGTAGTAGTAGTAGTAGTAGGGGTAGTAGCAGCAGGGGTAGTAATAGTAGTAGGGATGATATGGACGAGAGAACACGAAGGGGGAAGCGTTGGCTACCGGTGTAATCTCTGTCGCAAGACCAAAAGTGAGATTGGAAGCGGGTAATTAAGGTACGGATTTCCATAGGGGATCATAGTCGAGAACTAACCCTTCGGGTTTGAGTTCATCCGCACGTTGATGATCTATGTAACATCGTCAAAAGCAAACGAAAAATTCAACGAAATCAAACCTCAGGTCAGGTATCATACGAAAAGCAAAAGGGATGCCATCGACGAGGATTCTAATTTTGACAGAAATTTTTTCTAACTAGAAATAGTATAACACTCGATTAATCAACGTGATCTGGGAAAAAGGATGGAAGGAAGGGACCAAAGGGTTGTGTTAAATTAACGTTAGACGAATAATCTTATTTTGTAAATAAGAAAAAATGACAAACATATTTAGAAATACAAATTATATATAATATTCAAATTAAATATATAAATTATATTATTATATAAATTTTGCAATAATAAATAAAGTATATAAATTTTATTTACACATAAAATTTATTATAATAATTAATTTATTATTTCTTTATATTACCAATAAATAATACCACACAGTGGGATAACGAAAGTTTTCTAAAAAATTCTACAAATTAATTTATCTAATCATAGATAAGATAAGTAACGTATAGTTTATCCATTTATCTAACTGACTGCCATAAAGTTTGTAGGTTAACGTATAAATAACGATAGGATGTCGGGTAGTAAACTGATTCGTCAGCTAACGAAAACATTAAGAGGGACGTGCTGGTCTATTTCTCAACACTCATCATCTTGATCCAACTTTTGTTAGAATTTCGTTAGCTTTACGATCTCTTCGTCGCCATTATCGTGACCACAAACAGAATGCTACAAAACACGCGACACCTTTTCTTTATTTTCTTAGCCTCTTCTCCCCTAAACCTTCCTACCCTTCCAACCCCTTCATCATCCTTCGTGTTCCTAATTACATTTGACCTTTCATCAATCCACAAAATTTTCCTTTTCTTCCTCTTTTTTTTCTGCTTTTATTATTCTTGTTTCCTTTTTTTCTTTTTTTTTTTTTTTTCATTACTCAACGAACTAAAGTAAAAATAAATACGTAATTAGCCGAAAGAAAAAATGAAGATAAAAAATAAAATAAAATAAAACGAAACTGGACTGGATTAGTTTTTCTTTTTTTTTTTGTTCTATCGAAAAATGTTAATAAAAATTTAATAGAAAAATCTAATGAATTAAAAAAAAAAACAAAATTAAAACACGTTAAGTATCTTCGTTTTTCGTATCACGTATATTTATGTATATAATTAAAATCACGTATACTTATTATTAAATATATACGTAGTACACCTTTAATATCTTTATTCTGAAATTTATTATTTCCGATCGTAATTTTTATCTCGAATAAAATAAAACAACAACAACTACAAAAAAACAGAAGCAAAAGAGAAGTAGTAATAGAATATGCTGACAAAGAAGACAAGAGATAAAATAAAATAAAATGCAATAAAAAAAAAAAAACAAACAAGAAAAAAGTAACATAAAAGAAAAATCTATAAAGTATTCTCATGACGTTCATAACTGAACGTGCAATAAACGCATAAATATAAGAGCAAAAGAGAAAGAGAAAAATAAAGAAAAAAAAAAAGGAAAAAACGAGAGAGGAAGAAAGAGAAAGAAAGAGTTCATGTCTTTGAAAGCATAAAACTCGTCCTAGCACGCGCAATTCTTTTATAGGAATACCTGGCGAATGGTTGGGAGGCAAGAAGGAAAAAAAACCCATTTCCAAAAACAAAAACAAAAAACAGAGAAAAAAGAAGAGAACAAGAAAAGGTAGAAAAGTAAAGGTAAAAGCAAAGGGCGAGTGTATGCCAGTACCAACATCACCAACATCACCAGCAGCAACGGCAGAAAGCTTCAAATTCGCAAGGTTGTGTGTTCTTTGATAGCACTCGGCCCAAATATCGTACACCAAGTATCCGGCAAACGATACTCGGCCCCCTTTTTTCTTTTTTTTCTTTTTTTTTTTTTTTTTATTCTTTTTCTCTCCCTCTCTTTCCCTCTTTTTGGTAAAACACGCAAAAAAAATATTTTCTTACAAGTTTGTGAAACATTTAAATATTTCAATACTTAAATATAATATTATGTTGAAGTATTTAATTATATAATTTAAATATTACTTATAAAATAATATAACTAATAGCATAGTTAATTTTAAATATAATTTAAAATAATAAAACTCTAATAGTATAGTTAATTTTAAATATAATTTAAAATAATAAAATTTTAATAGTATAGTTTATTTTAAATACAATTTAAAATAATAAAACTATATAATTTAAATATTATTTTTAATATATAATACTTCAATATAAACAACGTGTTTATTTGTATAAAACATATCATTCGTAATATATACTGTGTAAAGTTTCATTTAAAAAAAAAACAAAAAAAAAATTAAATTTAACATAATTGTACAACTAATTGAGATAAAATGTACAATTTCTATAAAACAATACTACGTTAAATTGAATAAAAAATGAAAAATAATAATTACAAGAGTCAGGAGAGTAGATAATACCAAAAAAAAAAAAAAAATTAGGTCGATTATATGAATAAAAATATTTCATGTAACATTTTACACAAACCTCCAACCCTCACCTTTGCAGTAGAGTTTCAGATAAGCGAAAATGGGCCCCTTTTCTGATTAGAAGCTGTGAAAATCCATACGTGCGATCAAGTAAAGAGAAACAGAAATGCACGAGTGTAAAGTATATATTCATGTAAGTAAATGTGTAAATGTGTAAATGTACATATATATATTGTATATGTAGAGAAGGGAGTAGTATCTATGGCACTTTTTCCTTGCATGCAAACAAAGATTAACAAGTTCTTTGTTGGTGCTAGACACGAAGCTCCCGGGCAAAGAAAGAAAAAGAGAAAAAGAGAGAAAGAAAGAGAGAAAGAGAGAGAGAGAGTGAGAGAGAGAGAGAGATAGATAGAGATAAAGAGAAAAAGAGTTTTTTCTCTTTCCGCTTCAAATGGAACGCATCTGGGCTTTTTCTCACTCGGTAAGTAGTATACGCGCGTACCAGTTACGGGACCACTGCTGTAACAACGGTGAAAGCTTGAAAAACCACGTCTACTGCCCACTAAGGGAAAGAGAAAGAGAGGGAAAGGGTAGGGTAAAAGACGAAAAAGAAAAATTCAAAAGATGAAAGAATTAGAAAGAAAGAGAAACAAGAGGGATTTATAAAAATTGTATTATTTCGTTTAGCCACTTAAAAATAAAGCCCTCTCTTGAGTATCATGTTGGTATATGAATACACGAAAGGATTGTTATTATAAATTAACAGGATACGTTAATTATAATATCTTCAATTTGTTTATTATTTTGTTCTTTGTTCTTTTAAACGTATCACGTTAATATCAAAGTTATCAACTTTATCAATTCTTTATGTCAATGGAATATTTTACATAATTAAAAAAAAATTAATAACTTAGAAATCGTATAAATTGATGAATATAAAAAAAAATACAAATAAAAAAATAAATTATTCAAAGATATATGTATTATAAGAATTTGTCTAATTAGGATTATTTTTCTAATAATTTTTTTTTTCTTTCCTTAAACAAATGTCCACAATCTGTCGTAGAAAAATGTTGAAATTCAATTTGCCCTGAGCATATTGATAAACGTTGAAAGATAAATCGGTTATTTAGCTTAAAGATTAAACTAATATCTAACGAATAGAATCGATTAAGCAGAATTAACAGATGCCGGAACATAAATAGGTCACAGTCGTCCAGTTGAGTATTTCCAAATTGCTTGGCAATGTTGCAACCAAAACCAAGTCCATTAAACTTGAAACAGAGATTAGAGGATTTCCGTGCATCGCACCCGAAGTAGAATTGGCACGGTCATTTAGCGTGAATCCTACGACCATAAAAATAGTTGGGAAGTTCGAAGTGATGGAAGTGGTGATGGTGGTGGTGGGTGGTGGTGGTGGTGGTGGTGGTCGTCGCACACGACGAAAACGGGAGTTCCCAACGGACGAATATAATAGAAGATTCGATTCGATGTCGGAAATGGACAAACGAGTTTCCGTATCCTCTTTCAACCCTTTTTACAAGATTTTCTTTTCTTTATTTTCTTTCGTTTTTTTTTTTTTTCATTTCTAAAAACGACTCAATTCTAATCCTATTTTCTTTCAAAATAATCTACACAAAGTGTTTCGTACTATATTAGGAAGGGTTGATTCACTGCAGGACTCAACAGAAAAAAAAACATGTGTGCAAATCACACGTGTTAAAAGTGAAATCTTCAAAAAAAAACTAAGTTTCAAGAGAATCAGACGAATACAAAATATCTGATGTAGGATAATTGTATTCTTTTCTTATTTAATATCTCGGCCGTTTCATCGCCACCCACCGCTCCGTTACATAGCCGCCTACCGAGCCGTTACATTTTTTCAAATCACATCCATTCTAAAGAAGTTTTCACTTAAAAAAAAAAAAACACAAAATAGATATTTTTATGAAAAATATTTCTATTTAAATATTGTCTCAAAATTTTATCAATTTATTGTGTTTTAATAATTAACAACTAGTGTTTGATGTTAAAAAACAAAAATTTTTCTTATAATTATTTGGACGAATGAATTATTTTAGAAAATAAATGTAGAAAATCTTATTAAAATTATAAGAAACGTAAGATGAAGAAGAAGAAGAAGAAAAAGAAAAAGCGAAAAAAAAGAAAAAAAGAAAAAAAGATTGAAGTACCGTTCGGACCATGCATCCTGAAACGTTCTTAAGCGCTATCACGTTCAGTGTTGTAACGTGCAACGAATTCGGAAGTTTTACGATGGCTCTTCGTGGAAGAGTTTAGCCGGAAGGGGCAGGAAGAGGTGCGGCTCAAAAGTATTATAACACAAAGATTAAAGATCTCCGGTCATATATCAACTATCGTGACAAGAAAGTAAGAAAGAGAAAGAAACCAAAACAATATTGCACTTTTAGGTTTAATGTACTCCAAAAGTAAACAATATACTATGATTTTTATATTATCTTACTTACATAATATGATTTAATTAATTTATTAATATTATTTTGATTACTTATATAATATTTATATTTATGTTAAGTTACATATTATAACAATTATTATATATTATTACAACTTTATATGTTACTTTATTGCAACAAAATTCTTTTCTATAACAAATCTACAACGAAAAGAATATTAATAATAATAATAATAATAATTTTTATAATAATAAAAAAAAATTAATTTTCATTAATAGAAAAAAAAGATGATTTTTTTTCTGCTTCCTAAATTTATGTTAAACGAAATTAAAGGGAGGTATAATGATGAGGAATTCTATGGCTTTTTGTGAATTGTCTGCATCGTCACAACGAATCTAATTAATTACGTATTCTTCTGTATATTTCATTATGTATTAGTAGCTCAATGAAGCGTACAGTAACGACGATGGTCGATGATCATTTCGATGTGCGCTATCATTATCGTTTTCCTTTATGACACATATTAACGGCTAGAAAATGCGTAATATTTGCTACGTCCATCGTTTTCATTTGTCCTTCGATCCAATTATAATTTCGTTTCACAAAATTGTTACACCTAGGTATAATATAATATCATTCCTGTGGTTATCCAGTATTCTCTCGGTTAACTAAAGTTTTACTCATTTTTTTTTTTTTTACTAATTCTTTTCTTTCCCATTATTATTAAAAAAAAAAAAAAAAATTACGAAATAACTTTACCAATTTCTATAATAATTGTAAAAAATGAAATTTCAATTCATTTCAATCTTCTTCGATCGTAATTTATTTCAAAATAAATATACGATAGTAGTATTGCCATTTTTTGTTTTCAATTAATATTTAATTTAAGACTAAAATTAAAGTAAAGCAAAATAAAGAAAAGAAATAAATTCAATCACTAAATAATAATAATAGCTAATAATTGTAATGTTTAATCTCTATATATAGATGTGTACACAGCCACACGAGAACGCATACAAACACATACGTGCACATATACATATATAAATATTTCTCTCTCTTTCTATAGTATCGTCTATATATATTTATATATATGTATAGTATAATGAAATATTATGAAATAAATACGTTTAATGCTATTTGCTTGATATAAAATTAAACTGGTCCCGCGAGAGTTCGTTGAAATTCCCCCATCATTTTGATCGAACGCGAACACGAAAATTGCAATAATTTCGTACTCGCTAAAAGGGCCGTGAGAAATATTTACTAAGCGAGATATTTAATACGAAATATCATTACTACTACGTTTTCCCCTCTTTTCCTCATTCCCACCCACCCTCATTCCAATCTTCACCCTATTTTCTAGATTGCATTATAGAAAGTAAATTACGTAGGGTAATTCGAGCGACAAACGAGCAAATTCAAACTCTAAAGTAACAGAGGAATCTTTTAGAAATACCATTATTATTATTCCTTCTCTTTGTTGTTGTTGTTGTTGTTGTTGTTGTTCGACCAAAAGATGACAATTAATATCTTAAGATAGAAATTAACGGAGAGTTTTGTGTGTGCCAGACATTTTTTTACAATAAAAAGCAAAAGGGAAAGATTTTAAATGAAACTATTTCAAGACATTCCGTAGGATTAATTGCTTTATCATTACAAACGAATGGATTGCGTTAATAATAATAATAATAATAATTTATTTCTCAAGAGATGATTTTAAACTCATAATTAGATTTAATGTTATTTATTTAAACAAAGGGGAAGTAAAGTTGCAAAAAAAAAATGAATACTGACGCGACTATGCACTGCTAACTGGAATAATATTTTTTTTTTATAAAATAAACATTCAATTGATTGTTTTATACAGTTAATAATAATATGTATCAAATTTTTCTCATAAATTATATACTTATATAAAAACACAAAAAAAAAAGAAATATTTCTATTATTTATTAGAAATAGCGGAAAAATATAGTACGTTAGAATATTAAAGATTCACGTGACACTAACTTGGTACATATATCTTTCTCTGTTTATATTTCATGTCTCTCTTAGATAGGAAAATATGTATGTATATATAAATATGTGTATGTATGTGTATGTGCACGAGTTTCGCGTGCCTTTCATTTCGTCCTTTACGGTACTTCGTCATGATTTACGGGATATCCGCATGAAGAGCGACGTCGTCGTCGTCGTCGTCGTCTTGGCCGCCTTCATCGTTTCGTTTCTTCCTCCCTTAAACCACCCTTAACCACCCTTAGCCTCTTTTAGTCTCCCTTAGACCTCTTTTAGTCGTCCCTTACTATCCCATTTCACCCTTTACTCACGAGTCTGTCTTCCTTGTAATTTTAACGATGAGATCTAAAGAGGATACACTGAATAAGAGAAAGAGAGAGAGAGAGAGAGAGAAGAAGAAGAAGAAGAAAAAAAAAGAGAGAAACACACAAAAAAGATTAAATTATTTATTATAAGCAAAAAGAATATTTTGATACGTGACATTAAATGAATTATTATATTATATAAAAAGATTAAATTATTAGAAGAAAAATTGAATGATAAAACACTTGACATTTGACATCTATTGCATATATGCATTTACATATATGTATATATATAAATATGTGTATATCCTATGGGAATATTTGATGTAGAGAATGATACTAGAGAGAGGAGGTCATCGTCGAGTGTTTAAATGTGTTTTCTATGGTCACGATGGAGATCAAACGAAACGATATAGTTCGAGTATATCTGTTTGATACGAGAGAAAATCGATGATCATTTTAGATCGTTCAATGTAATATATCGATAGAAATGATTGATCGATACGGAAATAATGTTATTTAATAAACCTCATTGATATATATATATATATTAAATAATTTCCGATATTATATGTTTGATTAATTAATAAGTTTCTTTCTGTTCTACCTAAAATAATATTATTTATTTACTTTTACGATAATTAAATACAAAGTTTATCGGTTCACTTGAAAGTTTCTATTTAATTTTATATATACGATTGTGTTTTATCCTATTACATTATTATTATTATTATTATTATTATAAGTTATTAATAAAATATTATCCTATTTATTTATTCACATATGAAATATATTGAACTGTTCATAAAGAGTTCGTATCTACTTATATACATCGAAATAATAAAAATATTTATTTGTAGTAAATTAAAAAAAAAAAAAAAGCAATAAGTTTGATCAATTAATTTTCAATAATAATAATATTAACAATAATGTAGCATATTTTTGAAAAACAAAAATACACAAAATAATTTCAACAATATAAAAAGAAAAAATTCAAAGTTATTGCTCGAAATTGAATGAATGAATAAAAAAAAAAAAAGACTTGCTAGAATATTATTAAAAAAAAATAATTGAAATAATATTATAACAATTCTAATATTATTATCAAATTATCGATTAATTTTTATTGATTAAGATTGAAATAAAAAAATAATACAATTTTTGTTTGATATTGTTTCATTACAACTTCTTTTTTTTCCCCCTTCTCTTCTCATCCCTTTAGGGAAAACGTTAAGTAAAGCGAAAACAAGCGAAATTACAGGGATCCCTAAATTTAATTCGTAAGTTAGATACGGTTCGCGTGCAATTTCTAGAGAGAGTTATCTCAAAAAGCGTTGTGTCGTTGGGTTGGTTCAATTAATATTTTAATTGGCCCCGTTCACGGTCAGTGCGTCCCGTCCATCAACGTTTGCAAGGATGCAGAAAGAGAGAGAGAGAGAGAGAGAGAGAGAGAGAGAGAGAGAGAGAAAGAGAGAACGTAAATCCGTGTGCATATGTATTTGTTTTTAAACGTATATAGATGTGTATGTATGTATGTATGTATGTACATATATATGTATTAGTATCTCTCGTCTTTTCGCTCGTAAATTCCCACGAGTTTTGCTTCTCCTTCGAGTTGTGTTGGCCACGAAAGACCACGAGTGGAATCACCACCACCACTGGGGAAAAGTAAGATACTCTTCTCCATTTTCTCTTTATTACTATTTTTATCTCTTCCTCTTTCTCATTTTTTTTTTCCTCCTCTTTTGCTAGTAACATAATAAGTAATAAGATTTTTAATAGACGTATGTAGAGAGAAACTAAATTATCATTGAGTTTTTTTGTTTCTTATTCGAATAAATAGGTAAATAAGTTTGATTTATTACAATTTTTATATGTCATGTGTCATTAGAGAACTTTTTCAAGACGTTCTATATGTATATATAAAATAATAATAGTAATATACAATTAAATTGAATAGATCATAATTTAATTTGAATTTATAAATTAAATACAATTAAATATGAAATAAATACTTGGGAAACAAATTGAAATACTTGTAAAAAAAACACTCATAAAAATCACGCATAATTTCCTATTAGAACAATAAACATATAACAATAAATTACTATCGATAATCGTTAAGAACTTGAAATAACAATTCGTTCTCGTGAATAACAATTCATTGAAATTCAAAATAATTGTAATAATTAAACAGTAAATCAATTAACGAGCTTACGAAAATTAGCATGGCCTCGTTTTAAAACTCTCGTTAGTCATAAATACGTGGGTAGTAATAGTAGTAGTACAGAGTATCTCGTCATTAATTGCAGTTGAACGTAAAAGAGAGGGACACGAGAAAGATGAAAGTATCACGTAATAGATAAAGACAGAGAGAAACAGTGAGGGAGAGAGAGAAAGAGAGAGAAAAGGTTTTTCTTTCATAACATGGTCGTCTATCATGGAAAAAGCAAGTTCCTCGACGAATTCTAATTGTCATCACGACGAATTGAAAGCGAACGATCGTTGCATTTTAATGTAACGCGGGTTGAACGATGATATCATGCACCCTTCTTTATTTGCACACTTTCGATGCGGTCGTCGGCCTACCGCACTGTTCACCACCCCCAATC
>NW_015149019.1:1275315-1294915 GCF_001465965.1 Polistes dominula
CTTGCTACCACCACCTCCACCTCCACCTCTTCGGCAAAGTATTTTGCATTTTAGAAGCGTTGCACTTTTTCAATCTTTATCGATACAAAAGAGTATTTGATATGTAAAAATTCGAAAGAGAGACTTTTCAGAGCTTTCTGGATGCTTTTTAAGGCTCGAAGGGAAAGGGACTCGGAAAAAGAGAGAGAAAGAGAGAGAGAGAGAATGATAGAGAACCGTTTGAATATTCTATTTCGATGGAATTTTTATATCGTACGGATTTATATCGTCTATTCGATGAGGTTAAGAAACATCGTTTCGTTCTCTCTTTTATTGCCACTTCTATTTTTCTTTTTTCTTTTTTTTTTTTCTTGCCATTGAGGGAAGAGAAATTTTTTTGGTTTTTCTTTCTTTTCTTTTTATTTGCACGATATTGCGCACAAGTGATTTTCATTAAAAATTTTTCTTAATACAATTTTTCATTTTGATTGATCTTTTTTTTCTTCATGACAATGAACTATGATAATTGTTATTATTCGAATTAATTATACACAAAATTATTATAATAATATTCTGCGTACAGTGTTTTTTTTTTATTTTATTCTTAAATAAATTATTAATAAAAACGTTTGAAATTAGAATCTAGAATTACGCCATGGTTTTCATAGAAATTCAACCAACATAAAATTTCACATTGTTCTTTTTCTTTCTCTGATAAGACACGATGGTATGAATGAAAATATGGAAGACAAGGAGCAGGAAATCCGAAAGGAAAGAGAAAGAGAGATTAAAGGAGGCAATATCCTTAAGAGTAAGAGTGAGAGAGAGAGAAAGAGAAAGAGAGAGAGAGAGTGAGAGAGAGAGGATTCCAAGTGATAGGGAAATTCCGGACTGCAGGATTTAAGACGCAATTTCCGTGACAACCTCGCGTGTCATCCGTCATGCAACCTACATTGGAGAACAATGGCCGACTAAAATTATGCATTCTAATTAGAAATACGCATGGGGAAACCACAGACGAACGTTCCTCCCGTACATCCACTCAAACTACGTACCTACTTCCGGGGGCTGCTGCGATTACTGTGCCAGACTACAAGAAAAAGTAGAAAAAAGAAGAAGAAGAAGAAGAAGGACAAAAATAAACCGAGAAAAGAAAAAGTTAATCATAATTACCAACTATTATTATCCTAAATGTTATGACTTTAATCGAGATTTTCAACAATTGTTCATTATCGTATAATATTACTTCTAATTATTTTTATAAATTATTGTATCTTCTTTATATCATTTTTTGTTTTTGTAGTAAATTAATGATTGTTGTTGATACAAATGAAACGAATGTAACATGACTAATGTATTTTTGTGATAAATAATTAATATTATTAAATTCAATTAAATATCATCAATATAATTAATTGATATTAACTTTGAGATCAATGAATGAACTTTAATCATTAATTAAATTCATTGACAATTCGTTTCTAAAATCAATGGGGATGAATCGTTCACAATAAATTCAATGACTGAATGAGGACGTTCGACAAATGATAATAAAATAAACGATATGATAAATCAATTATTTATAGCATATAATACACAATTAACATATTACATAAAATTCAATTGAATTTATTTGTAAAATCTAAAATTGAAAAAAGAAAAAAGAAACAGAAAAAAAAACAACAACAACAAAAAAGGGGTTTTAGTTTACCTTATAAACTCTTATTGTGAAATCACTTCGTTCCCTTAATCAGAAATTCGTCTTATTTCTTATCAACGTTCTTACACGCTCGCCAAATCCATCTGGGGAAGGTAACATCAGGTGTGGGTGTAGCGAAGATGTTATCCAATGACTTTGCCGATGTTTACCAGCGAAGTAATGTACACACGTTCCAAGCGGAACCGCATACAACACTTGAGCTAGGATCGCCAGTACTTACATATATTATACACATATACAGGGTGTTTCCCTTAATCCATGCATTTCGAATATCGTCATTGTTATTATCCTTATTTTAAAAAGAAATAAACGAATAAATATAATTATCATTAATATTGAAACAATAACTTATTCTCAAGTTATTTCAACTAGCAAAATAAAACATTAAATATTATCTATTAAATAAATTTACTACACACATGTTATATGTGTGTGTGTGTGTGCCGTAACATTTTGTTAATGCAAATTATTCGTTATCACTTTCAAACGAAACAATTATATATTATTAATAGTTTATTATTCATTATGTCGACCAATGTTTAAAATAAATATTTACATATCTAAATAGATCATAAATATAACATTTGAATTTAATTAAAAAGACTTTTTCTCGTGTGAAAAAGTATTTTTGTCATTCAATAGTATATAGCAAGTAATTTTAATAAGAATGTAAATTGTGTGAATAGAAATGAAACACCCTGTATTATACTGAACGATCCATAATCAAGGACACATGATATTTCACCAGGAGAATTTCTACAGATCGGACACGTAGATCGTCGCTCTTGAATAAATAGACCGTAGAGAAAAGTCACGCGAAGTCAAGAAGTCCCTTTTCGAATTACAAAAGTCTGATCGAGCATGAGGGATACCAACCTCGACGATTTTTCTTCAAGATTATCCATCCTTCCGAATGATATCTTTACGTGATAGTCATCATCGTTATCTTTCTGTTAATTAATTGAACAAAATTTTCATATGCCTTTATAGACACAATTTTGTTTTTTTTTTATTTATTTTTTAATCATACGATTTAAATCATAAAAGATTTGTAAAAAGAGATGTTACATATTTTTCATTACACATTATTACACATTATTCGTATCACGCGTATGGAATTAAATTTATTTTTAATAACATTTCTCAATTTCTTTTTGAAAATGAATATTATTCGATATATTCGTATAAATATTGGTCTCTTTTTTTTATATATATATATATTTAATTAATAAATGAAAATTATACTCTCTTTAAAAGGGAAAATTAATCGAAAAAAAACAAATGAAGCTTTACGAATTTAAATTCATTTATTTTCTATATATATATATATCGAATTATAATATAATTTTGTAATTTAAATTAAAAAAAAAAAAAAAGAAAAAGAGAGAGAAAACCAAATGAAATTCATCCTTTTTAATTAATTATTCGATTAATTAAATACGATAAATATCGAAACGTTCGAATAATAATATTTCAAATAAAAATATAATATAACATAATGTAAGTAAAATGAAAGAAAAAAAAACGGAATTTTTGAATTAGAAGATCTCTCCTGTAGGTATTACGTTTACAAAAGGACTTTTTGGCATCATTTGAATGAAGAGATCTGTCAGGCTCTTAAGAAAAATAAAAAAAAAATAAAAAATAAAAAGATAAAGAAAGAAAGTAAAAGAAGAATAATACGAAAAGAAGAACTAGGATGAGCACAGAAGATCTTGATGAAAATCCTTGGATAATTTATACCGCACATATCGTTTGCTCTCTTTCTCACTGTCTATCGAAATCACTCTCTCTCTCTCTCTCTCTCTTTCTTTCTCCTTCTCTTTTTATTTTTCTTCTGTTAGATCAGTTCTGTGGAATCTATCTTTCTTTTAAAATCACTCTCTCTCTCTCCTACCTCTTACAAACAACATTTTATCTTTCTCTTTCTAATGGAATTTTTTAACTCTCCCTCTCCCTCTCTCTCTCTCTCTCTCTTTATCTTTCGAAATCTTTCCCCCCTTTTATTTTTTTTTTTTTATCTTTTTCCTACTTTCAAAATCACTCTTCCTTTCGGAACCTTTTACTGTCTATCTTTCCCTTCAAATCATTCTTCCTTTCTTTCTTTCTTTCTTCCACTTTCTCATTCGAAATCTCTTTTACCTTGTGTCCTTTATTTTCCCTAAAATCATTCTCACTTTCTTCTTCGTTACCTTCTTTCTATTTCTATTTCATTTTGATGAACCTTTCTCAATCTATCCTTATCTCAAAATATTTGTCTTTTCTCTTTCTCTTTCTCTTTTCTCCCAATCTTCTACCAATTATTTTTCTTTCGAAATTCCCTTTATTCTTTCTTTATCGTTTCAAAATATTTTACTATTTTACTCGTTTAACCAAAAATTACATTATGAAATCATTTTATGTTTATCAATACTTATCACAAAATTTATTTCTCTCTCTCTCTCTCTTTCTCTCTGTTTCATAATCAAATCTTTTTCCATAATGTTTCTAACTCTTTTTTACTCTTACGTAATTTTTCTCTCTTCTCCTAATCAAATCCCATTATGGTTTTTGTTCATATAATATTTCTATCTTAGTCTCTTCTTTACAAACTCTTTCTCTCTTTCTATCTTTCAAAATATATCTGTCCTTCTCATTCTATCTAAAATAGAACGATTTTTTAACAAGAACAAAAAAACAAACAAACCAAAAAGAAAAAAACAGAAGAGGGATAAAAAGAGAGAGTGGGAGAGTGAGAGAGAGAGAGAGAGAGCAGGGTCAACCACTCTCCACCCAAGTTCTGTTCCCTGCATAAAACCAGTCCTTGCTCTTTCCTTCCTTTCCTTTCCTTTCCTTTCCTTTCCTTTCCTTGTTTTGCCTTAGGGCAAACGCCGCCCACACACTGATGCGTCGTCCTTCGTTCTTGCATCTCACGTACGCGTGCACGTAAAGTGCAGAATATCGCATTCCACACGTCTCCCACGTAAAACCTTACCGAGTAGGAAACAACGAGAGTGGGAGAGAGAAAGAGAGAGAAAGGTAGAAAGAGAAAGGGACGTTAAAAGTGAGAGAGTAGAATAAAACGTGAAAGTAAGAGAAAGAAGAAAGATACAAAGTTGGGGGCATTGAAAAAGGGAAAGAGAAAAGTTGATGGAGAATAAGAGAGAGAAAAAGATAGAAAGAAAGAGAGAGAGAGAGAGAGTGAGATCAGTGACGGAGAAAGGGATAGATGAGGGTGAGGAGGGAGGATTGTAGACGGCGCGTGTACACCCGCACGTGTGCAACGCACAGCCCTGTTGTGTGTGCATGCTTTACGTGTCAAACCGAATGCCAAGGAATCGACTGAATACAAGACGAGTGCCTTCGAGCCGAAAAAGAGGCTCGTCCTTTTCCTTTTTCATCCTTTTTTTTCTTTTGTTTCTTTTCTTTTTTTTTTATTATAACACATGCGCGTAATCATATTGGATCCCAAAGAGTACAAGAAAATTAATTGGTTTTTTTAATGAGGATAATGACAATGATAAAAAATAGATTATTATTATTATTATTTATAATTAGAATTGTAAAGAAAATGTCTTAAATTTTTAAATACTATTTTCATAATAATCACACGATTCAGATAATACGCATAGATTTATTTGTAATAAGATGATTTTGTAGTTTATGTTCTTCTTTAATCGTCACATGATTAACATAAGTATCAAGATATGATGCATAAATGTTTGATAATAGGATGATTTTTAGTATTTTTTTTTTTTTTTTTTCATTTTTTCTCTCTGTTTGGTTTCTTTTTTTTTCTCCTACTCTCCACTCATTCATCACATCAATCATTTAAAGCACTTAGGCTAACTTGTCGTTACGTTACCAAAGAAATATTTCCTCTTCGTTCGTAATATTCATTTATTCTTATTTATGCATTTAATTACATATCTATTGGTTATTAAGATTTTGTATAATAAATACAAAGGACAAACGTTTAAGAATTTTTGTAAAAACGTACTTTACATTATTTATAAATTAATTTCTGCATATATGAATAAATTAAAAAAAAAAACCTTTTTATATCTATAGATAAATTTTATATAAAAGAATATTATAATAAAATTATGCATAAACGTACATAAATATATAAATAAATAAAAATGATTGTAACTCGAGTGAAATAGAAGAATCATTGATTTCAAATTGAAATTATTTCTACTATAAAGTAAATAGAGAATAAATTTGAATATTGTTAAAAACGAAGGGAGAAAGAAAGAACATTAAAAAGTGGATTAGTAGATGGTTTGATGACGGATAATTGGCAAAATAAAAAAAATCATCGTAGATTGAACAAAAAAGATGATCAAATATGTGAGAACACACCTACTAAGCTCGTATAATACAAGAATGAATAGCCTGAAAAATATGTAGGAAAAGTACTACGAGGTAGTACAGCCAAAGTATATCAAAGTCGTTTGAAGCAACGAGAACGGGGTAAAAGAAAAAAAAAAGAAAGAAAGAAAGAAAGCAAGACAGAGAGTGAAATAAAAAGAAAAAGAAAAAGTAAAAGAGAAAAAGAGAGAGAGAGAGAGAGAGAGAGAGAAGGAGAGAAGATTTCGCGTTAAAGCGAAATAAAATGGAAGGAAGAAGAATGGCAGTGACTCAATGAAAAAGAAAGAAAAATGTAAAAAAATATGAGAAAGAGAGAGAGAGAAAGAGAGTAAGAGAGTAAGAAATAGAAATAGAAAGAGAGACTAAAAATAATGGCACGGCGAATGTAGGTGAACGAAAGAAAGTAAGAGAAAAAAAAAGGAAAGACAGAGAAAGACAGATGGAGTGAAAGAAAAAGAGAGAGAGAGAGAGCGCCATTTAACGCTCGGAAACATACGTGCGTGTTTTTCTCCAACCTTTCACCCGACAGCTCTTTTTCGCTGTCTCGCGTTTGATAATCTCGCGAGTTGAGTCGAGTAGAGTCGAGTCGAGTCGAGTCGAGTCCGCGCAAAAGTCCCGAACTTCCGAAGCGGAAGATAAACGGAACTGGTAGGCACCCTGCTACGAAGAAAGAAAAAAAAAGGATAGAAATAAAAAAATGGAGACCAACAGAACAAGAGAGAGAGAGAGAGAGATAGTGAGAGTGAGAGGTAGAGAAACAAAAAAAAATGTAAAATTGTTCACCCCCTATATTCCTATCCCCTAGGCTATCATTGATTTAGTTCTTCTCTTTCATTTACTCATTCATTTGACCCTATTTTGATTATTATTTTCATTTAATTCATATTTTTTTTACACTTTCTTTTCTACGCAACTATATTTTTCTCTTACTCGCTCATTCATCGATTTGTTCTTCTTTTCTCTCTCTCTCTCTCTCTCTCTTTCTGTCTCTTTAATTCATTCACTTTCATTTTCCACATCTCTTGATCCCCATTCTATCTCTTACTGATTCATTTTCTTTCTCACTTTAACACATATTCCATATCTTTCACATTTCCATTCATTGTTCTCTCTTTCTATTTCAACCTCCTATTTTCTCTTTTCCATTTGATTCTTTTTCTATTCCCATTTCTACCCTCACCCACCCCCCCACCCTCATTCTTTTTTAACTCATTCTTATACTCTTTATATTATACTATACGCCTCCTACCTAACATTTCTCTTTTAACTCTTTCCCCTTTTTCACCAACCCTCCCACCATCCTCTTCTTGGATGTTTGGGGGTGACAAGTGAGTCGCTCCGGTGCATTAATCCGTCTAAAAGCTCTGTTCCCGGTACTCATCAGCCTTCCACTCGCCTTCTTTTCTCTTCTTTTCGTAGAGAACCCCACCCTCCCTACCCCACGTTAGATTCGTTGCTTGTTCAGAAGAAAAAAGAAAAAGAAAAATACGCTAAAATTCGTATAGGATAGCTCGTTTAATGACGCGAGTTGCTTGCAATTTGATATTTAAAGAAACGCGTAGCAAAGAGAAAACGTTAACGATTGAATATAAAAAATATATTAAATAAAAAAAAAAAATAATGAAAAGAAAAAAACAATTCTCTCGTCAAAGTGAAATATTATACAAGGAGAGAACGAAGCTTACTTCGAAAAGGTTTTTTCTTTTTTTTTTTTACTCATCGATAAATACCTTTGATAATATTTTATTTTCCGCCTTTCGTATTATATCGGAAAAAAACGCTTATTAATAATATTTCATACCTTTTGTACATATTTGCTAAAAAAAGAAATAATAACGTGAATATTTTCTAAAGTACACCTATTATGTAATAATTAATACTTGTGTTAAAATTAACGTCGTGTAAAAAATTGAAAAGTTTTAACTTTTTTTTAATTCGTATTAATTACTCGTATAAAAAAGGACACACTCGCTGTTAAACTTCATCGTACATGGTATGTAAGAATTTTTAAATCTAATATACATTTGTAAATCGTCACGAGTATTTCGGGATAACCTAATAAAAGTTGAAATAAAAAGAAGAACAATAAACGATCAGACTGACCTTCGAGTTCGACGACTTTGCCAGCCCTTTTGAGTGCCTTAACAGCTTCGTCGTGGGTAGCTTCGCGTAAATCTTCCCCATTAACAGCAAGTATGGCATCGCCCACGTATAATTGCTCAGTAGCATCGGCAGCCATGCCTTTAAATATCTTCGAAATCAAAATCGGCATTTTATTTTCTTTACCACCTTTTATTGAAATTCCGAGTCCGTTGTTATCACTTTTAACGACGCGTACGATACGCTTTTGATTCGCGACGGAATCCGGAACGTCGGGATCGTTTAAACTGTCGACGTTGTTGTTATTGATGTTACCGTTGTTGAGTACGGTGTTTACAGTGTCGCAACTCTCATCGAGCGAGATACTCAAGTAATCGTCTTCGAGTGAGACGAATACGCGATACCATTGACCACGCACCTGTGTCTCGAGTACACCAGCACGACCGGAAGTCGACGACGAACCACCACCGGTGGTTGTCGTAGTTGTTGATGACGAGGAAGATGAGGCCGCTGCGGAAACCACCGAACCAAGTCCCGTAACACCCATGGCTACCGAACTAGCTTGTCCGCTACCACTTAACTCAACCATTTCGATTTCCTCGAAGGCTCCGCGCTTGAAAGAATAAATTATTTCATTTTATTAATACAACAATAACCAAAATATCAAGCAATAATCATTAAATATAGGCCAGAGAGATATAAGTTAGCGTAAGACTAATAATAACTGAATAAATATATATATTATATAAATTTAATCAATAGTCACAATAATAATTATCAACATCTAACGAGAGCGTTCCTATATTTTTTAGTTTGTTTCTTTTATTATTATTATTATTATTATTTCTTATCACAAAGATCGAGACGTTGTTACCGTTCATTGCATCGAACATGCGATTATACGATGCACACGTTTCTTTCCTCTCTCTCTCTCTCTTTTCTACTCTGCTATTACGCATTCATATTAAATTGACGATTTATGCGAGCTCATCAAGCAGAACGCGAAAACGTACCGGTACCGGTACCGGTGCTGGTGCCGGTGCCGTTGCCAGTGCCAGTGCCAGTGCCGGGTGCTATAATGCATTTTAACTTGACTTCGTACCGGCTGCTGCGAAAATTTTATCGGTTCGAATTTTCACCTTGGAGTTTCCATAGCTCGTCAAATTTTCAAGCTTACCTTTACTACGAGTGTAAGTTTTAAGCATCTACGAATATCCCCCTCTATTATACACCTACTCGTACCGATACTGCATCATTTTCATTTCATAAACGTGACAAATTTTTTGACAAACCAAAATTGTAATTCTTATCCTCTCTCTTTCTACAATAAAATTACGAATTTCCTCTCTTATTTTTACTCATTGTCAAAACGTAATAACTTACGACCGAATAAATCAATATGACAAGTGTAAATTTTTTAATTACTCTCTATGATTTGTCAGCAATCAAATGCACGCAAAATATTGTCAGATTCGATTAAATATTACCGTAGTTATACGATCGTAAAATCGTCAATAAAATAACGACAACAAAAACAAAACCTGTTCCCTCACTCGCTATAAAATTGATAAATCATTTTTTTTTTATTTATTGTGCTCTACATTTGTTGTATATTTTAAATATTAAGAGAAACTGTACTTTATTATCAACCATATTTTATATATTAACGTTACAGTAATTCGTTTCAAGTATATATTATTTTTTGTAAAACTTTGGTTATTTCATGAATTACCTAAATTATTCTATTTAACAATGACGTATATATGTATTAAATAATACATATATATATATATATATATATATATATATATATATGTGTGTGTATATCGTTACGGGGTCGTGGTTTTTCGAAAATCTCGTTTGGAATCATCGGTCTCGAATGGACGCGTCACGATTCATTTTCCAACACTGGTCGCTGCATTAATCAATTTCTGCGGTTGCTCACTTCGGATTATTTATGTAATTCGAGACAGGAAAATAGCAATACGAACGAACGAATGAACGAACGAACGCCAAGTTTGATAGTAGGTACGTGGTTGTCACGATTATTTAAAGATTTTCTTCATGATTCGTTAATTGTGATAAAAAAAAAAAAGAAGAAAAAAATTCTACTAATCGTTAAAAAACAAAAATAATTCAATGAACAATTTTTTCATAGATTTATAATCAAAGTTTTGTATTAATATCAATTAAAAGTTAATTTAGAATTCTAGAATTATTTTCTATTCAAGTTGTGTTTTTCTTTTATGATTTAATTCTTTTCTAATTCAAATTAGAAAAAATGAAGATATTACAAATGTATACGAATGCATGGAACAATAAAAGTAACAATAATAATTTATCATAAAATAAAATAATGAAAATAATTAATAAGATTTTTTATTTCATATATAAAAAAAGAAAATAAAGAAAAATGTACAAAAGTGTGGATGTACGAATGTTAGAATGATTCCGGGACGGAAAGAGATTTTATTTAATTGATGCAAAGGTTGGGTCAGCCGTAAACAGGGTGGCAGTTAATTTTCGCACGATTGTCGTCCCTTCGGCTTGCAGTTTTACAGAGCATTTCCGCTTGTGTCCACGATAATGATATTACCGCCGTAGGGAAAATGGATTAACGGAAATAATGGGTAGAAAAAGATAGACCAAAAAAATCTGACCAGACGAACGAATCAGATCACTCTACCGATTATGTTGGAAGACTAATTATTTTTTATCATTCCCATGTCATTAAGAAAACCTTTTAAAGATAAAATAACACCACCCCTAAACAATCAAAAAAAATATCATTCAAAAAATACACAATATGAGAACACTTTACAACTTTGTATTATTTATAAATTATATTTTCTATTTCTATATCTGTGACGATTAAATTACTAGAAATCTGTATTTCATCGATCAATTTTATTCATCAATGGAAAATATTACAAATAAACGAATTTATTCTATCAATCGATATTTACGAAAGTTTTGATTTCGAAAGATTTAAAATGGCAATTTAAAAAAAAAATAAAACAAAAAAAACCGTAGAGATATAAACTGAAGCTTTGAAATGGTCGCAGGTTGAAAATTAAGAGTGAAAATGTGAATTTTGAAAAGCAGTAGGTTCGAGAGAGATAGAGAAAGAAAAAAAGGGTGGTAGTGCACGTGAAGGGTGATAGTTTCCTCCTCACTCTCTCTCTCTCTCTCTTTCTCTGCAGTTATTCCCCCTCACCCCCAACCCCCTAGCCACAATCCTGGTTACTGGGGTACACGAAGCGGTGCGTGAAATTGGGTAAAAATGAATCGACGCTAGAACGTGCTATGCACTGGCATTATATATGAAACTCGCGAACAAATTCGTAGATACGTAATAGTAATAGCAGTAGTAATAATAATAATAGTAATAGTAATAGTATTAATAGTAAAAAATAAATAACAAATGTTAATTATAATATTACAAAAAACAAGTTGATCAAACGTGAACGCGTGTGATGAGCGTGCTAAATAAATTAATAAATAAATTATTTAACAACAACTCATTTCAATTGTATAAAACTAAAATAAACATTTATTAAAGCAAAGAAAAATAAAATATTTCTAATCTATCAGATATGAATCCTTTCATCCCATACTTCAACACTGATACTATTCTATGTTTACCCATAGTATGTTCTACAAGTACGATTGTATTTTGAACGCATGTTACACGTCGAAAGTTTAGTTTATGCTTCAGTTGAATCTATATCTGTATATATAGACATACTTATATATGTGTAACTCGTTGATCGGCTTATGGACCAAAGTTCTCCAATTGTGAAATGCGAATAACAAATGAGTCTAGGATATTTTGCACTTGACATTAGCAATCATAAATCATACTACTTGTCATTTGCATGTGTTGTTGCATAAGACAAAATAATAAATAAATTTTTGTAAATATTGTAAAAAAAAAAAAAAAAAAAGTAATAAATATTTCTTTTCAAAAGTTTCACCGTAAAATGCCTCTATTAACACGGAAAGAGCAAGAAACGTAGAAAAAGTGAGAACAAGTAAGAAAAGAAAAAAGAGATAGAAAGTAAGAGAGAAAGATAGAGAAAATTATCGATAGGTCACGTGCCAGTGGCACGTTAAGGGCAATCGTGACCGGATCGAAAAGGTATCGCTATCTTACCCGTATACTGATCTATGGATCGTTAATACGATCCACGTCCTTTCGTTACGGACCGAAACTCCGAAGTAGCTCGGAAATAGAACTACTCTGCATTTTAACTTGACTACTACATAATAGTACATACATAGATACATTACGCGAGTAACCGAATACGTATTCTATTCTATCCTACCCAAAGCTATATTCACTTTTACAGACTGATTTAGAAAAGATTTCGTGAAAAAAACATTTCTAGATGATTTTAATAATCCAATTACTTTTTATTAAAACCTATATGATTTTTAATTCTCTCAAATTATGTGTATCTCCCCAAATCATTTTAAATTAATTTCTAAGAGAGAAAAAAAAATGTCTGTAAACTACCCGAAAAGCTTTTAAGCCAACGCACCAGTTCGGTAGCACACAAATTAAAAAAGCATCATCCCAACAGAAAAATATTGTCTAGTAAAGAAAAAGAAAAAAAGAAACAAACAAGAAGATGTTATCCTCGTAAAATCGTATAAAATACACGCCCATCTAGATTTTCGTAACGACGACAATATAACGCAGCAAAAAAAAAAAAAAAAAAACAAACAAACAAACAAATAAAAAGGATAAAAAGGAAAAATATTAACGAATGATACGTATGTAGCAGAAATAATTAGAAATATCGAGTTGGTGTTGTTAGTGTATCTGAATCGATGGAAGGGCCAAAAAGATGGGGTTGTAATATAACCTCGGGTGACCAATAGGATTTGTCGCTGTATACATGAGAGAAACACTATACTTCCAATAACATCATAACACACATACACGCACACTCTCTCTCTCTCTTTCTCTCTTTCTCTTTCTATCTATCTATCTTTTTCTCTGTCGCTGATTCGCTAGGAAAAAAAGAAAAATACAAAATGAAATGGGGGAAGGGGAAAAATTGGCTACGGACGAACGCGTCGCGTTTGTTCCGATTTGACTTCGGGCGAGATGACAGGAGTTTGTTAACGCTCTCTAGCTTTACTATCGTTTCTCTACTGTGCTTTGCAAAACTCGGGCACACTATGATACTACTCTCTTTCTATCCCTCAAAGAGAGAAAAAGAAAAATATAAAAACAAGGATAAAAAAAGGGTCAAACAAACAAACCAACAAAAACCAACAAAAAAATATGCATCGGGACACGTTGTTCTACGATGAAACGAAACGAAATGAAACGAAAAAAAAAATACAATAATAATAATAATGATGATGATGATGATAAAAATGAAAGAAGAAAAAACGAATAAAATAAAAAGAGATAGGACTATGGTAACTTGCAATTAACTTTGTGATTTCGCACCGTCTGACAGATGCATTTAGAAATCGCAAAGAAAAACAACAGGAATATCAATAAAATAAGATAAACACGGATCCCGTTGGAGAAATTTATGGCACCGATAAAACGACAAATCGTGAAACATGGCGTCCCAATAAAATCAATCGCGTCGTTCGTGCGTCCGATCGTACAGAGAAAACGACAAATAAGAGAGAGTGAGAGAGAGAGAGAGAGAGTGAGAGAGAGAGAGAGAAAGAAAATAGGAAAAATTAGAAAAATATAGAGCTGCTTTGAAGTCTGACAATTTTTTTATTTATTTATTTATTTATTTATTTTTCTTTATATGCTTCTGCAGTAGGGAAATAAAAAATACTTCGAGTATTTGAAAAGAGAGATGAATTTTAACAACCCCAACAGAACAGTACCACACGTAATATATATACTTCGAGATTTGAAACGAACAAAGTCAACGGTATATAAATAATTTTTCTTTTTTTTTTGTTTCTTCTTGTTCTTCTTTTTTTCTAATTCTAATGATTTTGAATTGTCAAAGTTAATAAATTCAAATTTGCATTTACTAGAACTTTTGTTTTGCCTCATCCCCTTCAATTGGACGATTTAAACGTGATGCATCTCTCAAAACTAAATTTCAAAAACCAATTTTAACCCTAATACATAGATGAAGTGGTAAAAAGCATTACTTAACAAATCGAAATACAAGAAGATTCTAAATCACGTCTAAAATGTTCGCTACTAAAATGTCAAATGACTTTAGAAGTTAGAAATAAGGTGTGATATCAAAGTAAATGCGACTAACCTAATCTCTGTAGCCAAAAATAAAATTACAAATTAATTATCAGTGCTTTTTTTTTATAAAAAGAAAAAAAAGCATAATGACATCAATTAATGTTTAATCAAACAAATTATGGCATACTATTCATGATATTTTCATATGTCATGAAGCTAATCAAAAATTAAACATTATTTACTTTAATAATAATCAAATTTATAGTTAAACAAACAAATAAAAATATATATTTAAGTAACAAATATAAAATACAAATTCTACAAATATAATACACTTGAATAAAAGTTTATAGTGATTCTCAACATTTCTTAATCCCTTTTTTAAAATATTCAAAATATCGTAAGAAAAAGTGCTGAAACATCGTTCCAATTTGTTACACCACAAAAAAGCACTGATATTAATATTAATAATAATAATAATAATAATGGTGTATAAATTTACCGTTTTTCGCGCGTGTATGGGCATATGACTTCCGGATTGACGAGAATGATGTATTCGTGTGATGTTTTTCGTTTTGTTCAAAAAGAAATTCACGTTTTCCTTCAGGCGAGACACAAGTATCAGATTTATCGAGTAAAATATAAGCACTTTGAAAAATACTTTGAGAAAAAAATATATCTAAATGGATGGATAGATAAAAATGGATAGACAGGATAAAGAGAAAGAGATAAATAGATAGAAAGAGGGGAGAGAGAGAGAGAGAGAGAGATGAAGGAAGAAAAAAAATAAGGAGAAAGAAATAATGAGTTATTGTTGTAATTTAAATTTCTTCTTCCTCTTCTTCCTCTTCTTCCTTTTAGCAGGTTCGACGATGATCTTGCCTCCAATTTTCGATGACATAACAACCGCCGGTAGGTTCGGCTTTTAAAGGCGTCGACATTTTTTGATCGACGAAACTTTGGATAATTTTTTTTCTTTTTTTTTCCCCAATAAAATCACTCTCACTATTTATTATAAAATCCCCAAAATAACAAGGACACTCACAAATATTATTCTTCTTCCTCTTCTAGGATGTTCCTTTCTAATTATCAGTATCGTATATGCTGATATCGAAGGGAAACTTTATTTTCTTTTTATGCGTATTGATAAGATGATGATAATAATAAAAAAAAAAAACGAGTTGAAGCAATCTACGAATCCACTCGATGATAAACGAAGAATTGATGGGGTTCCACTATTTGAACTAAACGCAAGTACTTTTATTTTACAATTGTATGTACAATACGATGATGATGAAGATGAAGATGACGAAGATGACGATGGCAAATGAAAACAAATTGGAAATTATAATTCACACGACGCGACAAAACTTTTTACCCCGAACTTTAGTATTTTCTTATAGAAATCTTCTTTTATTTTTTATTTTTTTTTTTTTTTACGTAATCCTCTTTCCGACACGAATCAGACGTAAGCCATTAAACGCGTTTGACGCGTGGGAAACGCGCGCCACGCGATACACACACACAAACCTAAGTGGTGTCGTAATCGTGTAGTTGTCTATCGTGTTTGGTAAGGACACCCGGTGTGAGAGTAAGATAGAAAGAAAAAGAGAAGGAGAAAAAGAGAGTTAAAGAGACAGATAGATACAAAGAGAACAAATATAAAAGAAAGAGAATAATTTTACACGAGAGAATAGGAAATGCTGTTATCCATGTAAGAAAGAGATAGATAGAAACACCTTTTGTATTTGGGTTAACGTATTTAAATATCCTGTGTTTGACTTGTATGATAAACACGATGTGCAATATATGTGTGTAGATATATATATATATGTATATATTATCTATATGTTATGTATAGATATATGTGTGTATAATACGTAATACAGAATTTACGAAAAAAGTATAACCGAGTGACGTCGAGGACGTCACGAGTCGTACTGACTCTCTCGTCGACTCGTCCTAATCCCGTGCTTCCGGTTCCCTACCATTCACGACGCTGATTGGTGGTGGGAACAGTCTTGCTCTCTGGTTCAACGAATTGTAGCGACATCTCTGGAATAGTGTGTCCATCATTCCATGGTAGGGTTCTACCCTTACCGAAGGGAAATTCCTTTTTTTTTTTTAATAATTTCAAAGGAAGAATGATTGTACCAATATAAAAATGAATAGAATTTACCATACTTTTCCTTTTTCTTTATAATTAAAATTGATCATCATTATTCACTTCAAGCGCGTTACGACTTTAACGACAAATATGCATAAAAAATAAGGGATTACAATGAATTACATATCAAATTTATAGTGGATACATATATCTATCCCCTTCGAAAGTTAATAACCAGAAGGGATACTGTGAAAGTAAAAATATTGGTGTTAGGATTAAGAAAATAATAATTATTAAAGATTTATATATTATATGGAGAATGCTTAGAAATAATTTATAAAACTTTGTATTTTTCTACAATAAAAACTATGTAAATTAGATAAACTGTCTCTTTTATAGGAAATATAATCGATAAGAAACTAAAGTTTATCTGCAATGTAACATCGTGAAGTTTCGATGAGTAGTTGTGCTAGTTGACGCTCGTAAACAGAAATAACGTCTTTGTAGGAAAAAGTTATGCGTGTTTGTGGGATGTTGTGTTCAAATATGTAACAGAACTGCGAGGAAAGTTCAAAACAGTGTACAACTAATAACCCTCGACATGAAGAAGGATCCATCAATGGATGAATAAAATTAAAGGGACAGGAAGTGTTTTAAAGGGTAAAAGAAGTAGCATACTTTTCATTTTGTAAAAAAGAATTTAAAATGTGCGCGATGTGTTTGCAAAGAACTTCATTAGGCTAATTTATCTTAAACTAGTTAAGAATTTGAAATGCAACAAGCAAAACACTGTACAACAAAATTCTTCTATAACCTCAGGTACGAGCTTCAGTTCTTACCTGTCAGGTATAATAAGGGCGCCACTGTACGGTACGTATTTATCATGGGAAATACTAAAAACATCCGTGGTTACCTTCTTTACCATAAACTTCTAAACATCACACATTTAACACATTGCTTATTACCAATGAATATAAGATTTTTCGATAATATATATATATATATATATAGCAAAGTTATAATGCAATAGAATTTTAAATGTGATTTTTATTATATAAACATGTGTGTGTGTGTGTGTGTGTGTGTGTGATTTCAGAAATGCATTTATCCATATAAGATAATTATATAAGAAAACATATAAGAAAATATACAAATTTCATGAGTAACTCGTAAAAAAGAATAATTCATGTGCTCGTCAATAATTTATTTAAATAATTACAACCAGTAACTCGCGACGATTAGGAACTTTCATCCTCGGCATGATTGAGTACTGGAGGGACTTTAAATAAAAACTCACGGCTTAAGAAGTTCTGCAATGGCTCAAAAACACTCCTACTTCGAAGCAAATATTACAGTGTGACGATGGAAGACGATACTGGATTTGCCATTATAGAAGATCCATCGAAGATCCTTCAAAGAATTCATCATACATCTTTGATAGGAAGAGAATACATGGTCATATCTGTAGAATAAAACAGAAAAAACCGATAAGTTATCAGGAATATTATCGAAAATTATATCAAATAAAATCGAATAAAATGTAAATACAAATGAATACTTACAATGCATTTCAATGAGATGCAGCTCTATTGCATCATGGCGATGCACCTCGCGTGAATTTAATAACGCGGTATAAACGAAAATAAGAAACTATAAATGAGTTTCTTATCGCGAAACCGAAATTTTATTATACGACGAACAACACTGACTCTAATTCGCGTTTGATTTTAACTTATTATACTCGCCCGGTCACTGATTCTACAACTAATTCAATATTAACTGCATTGCACGCAGTCAATTCAAACAAACACACTTTACACTTGAAAAAAAAAAAAAGTAATAATGACAACACATTTTTTAATTAAATAAGTAATACTTCTATTTATAGCCCATAAGGAACCAAACTTCTTGATGAAACTTTCAATATTCTATTTTTATTTTTGGTGAATATCTAAAAATGTTCGAATTTATATTTATTGTAGAATTTTAAATAATTATATTTTATGTTCAGTATATATAAATAAGTGCCTTCAGAAATGCCATTATATATAAAGTAGTCATTTAAAACATTAAAATAGAAGAAAATCTCAAAATGTTTGTTGTTAAATCCAACGATGATCACCTGTAACAAGAAGAAAACTATATTAATCATACAATCAAGTGATACAAAGTATCCTAACATATGAATCGTCCAATTCGTAGATGCACTTTTCAATTGAATTCTCTATTTATTGTAATCAAATCTCTATTTACCGTAGCAATAAAATTAAATATAAACGCGTGATTTTACATTTACATAAAAAAATATATAAAAAAAGAAAAAGTACAGATAGCAAGTTACTACAAAAAAAAATATCTATTAATTATAATAAAATACTTTTGAACTACATTATATAGAAAAGAGAAATTACAAATTTAATAAAATACGATTACAGTGAAAAATCTTAAAGACGAAACAAGAAAAGAGAAATTACTTTAATATTCACAAAACGTTAATTAAGCTTCTAAATTTAATAATAAGGAAATTGTAATGCTTTTGACTCTAATTAACTAAAAACTTCTGCATCTTTTTGACGATTTAGACACGACTTTGGTGTCCCAAGGAGATGGAATGGTCCATCATCTCCAATTACAACTAGAAATTAATGACGAGCAAAGAAATAATACAATAAAATATAAAATATGACTAAAGAACCATTCTCAAAAGGTTCGAACATAATGTTGAACCTTTGAAAATAATTCAGTAGCCTGTAGTTGCCCTCTTGAGCCACAATTAAGTGGGGGCCTCTTCGGCATTAAGCCTCTTCTTTCTTCATTCCCTGAAAACTGCATTTGGACATTTTCTACGTGCGAACAAGATAAGATATTTCATACTACTTTTGCAAATAAACTCGTATTTTGTTATGATTCTAATTCTCAATTATTACAAAATTAATTTACATTTCGCGTTTACTTTTCTAGCTCATGGACCATCAATGAACTTAGAATTCATTGACCATACACGAGCACATTTAATCGAATGTCCAAGCAGATAAAAATATCCCTCGATGACCTAATAACACTTCGCACTTTTAACGTCGAGTAATAAAATCGAATTGAAATAAATCGTGCAATAAATGTAATGCATTTTCTTGCAATACTTTTATTTCAT
>NW_015149020.1:0-23613 GCF_001465965.1 Polistes dominula
GAAACATTTTTAAATAGAAAATAAATGACACGTTTGGTAAAAAAAACAGACCACGCACCTTCTTTATTTATTTTGACCGTCGGTTCGTTTGGACCTTATACTTTTGTCGCATACCTACGTGCTTATCTCTGTTTATTCTTTTACCTTTCTATCGCTCGTACCTACAAATATTTCGAGTATGGGAATAATATGTGTCCACTCTTTGTAATATGCAATCGCACATAAACACACACATGTACAACCAGGAGCGATAACTACGAAGCAAAGCGTTAATAGGAGATGGAGAATAAGAAAAACTGTATAGCTATATTCCGTCTCATTCTCTCGCAGGCTCAATCCTATATGTTTGTCTCTTTTTCTCTCATTATTTAGTATAGCAGCTGTTTCATAGCCTCGTTACATGGATTCGTTACACAGCTTCGTTACATAGCTTCGTTACATAGCACCGTTTCCGTTTATTTACTTTTCAGATCACTCCCATTCTAAAGAAGTTTTCACTTCAAAAAAAAAAAAAAGTAAAAGCTGGTACATTTTAGATGTATAGCTAAATTAATACATTTTAGATGTATATCACTATAGTTAAAATAGTGAAAGCTGGTACATTTGAGTACAACTACTCAAGCTAATGTTCATGATAGGGTTTCTGGTGCTCCGGTGAGTATTGTTCATACTCGCGGAAAATCAGCGAAAATAAACGAATTTAACCTTAGTACAGCGATTAGAAATGAGATTTTGAAAGTTATTAATAATGAAGCAATAAATAGTTTAACTTGGCAAAGATCCAGTCCGAATTCAAGTTTAGAATCAAGTAATTTTTTGAGTAATGAATCACACTCTGGTGAAGCAATGAATTCTATTAATCAAAACACTGCTCAGACTGGATGTCATGATAATAATAGTCGGAATTCAGGTCAGGTAATTAGTCTTCAAATGTTCAATCCTGATCATAGCATACCCCATGTATATAAACTTTGCCAGAAAACCAAATTTGATGACTTTCTTGATGATCTTAAATCGGAACTAAGAGCAAATGATATATTGTATGTTATAGACAGCAGCATTAAGCCTTTCTTAGAGAAAAATGATAATGTAAAACAATTAGATATTTTTAAAGTAAAGGATACAATAAGAAACAGAGTCGATAAATTTTATTTTGATCAAGTGAGAAACATTGAAAGTCCAGTTGAGATCCTTGCTAAATTAAAAGATTTAAAGGCTCTTGAAAATACCGTATCGACGTGTTCTATTCGCAAGATGCTGTATAATATACAATATAATCCAAATAAAGGGAGAGTTAAAGGTTTTTGTAATAGATTTGAAGAAATCGTACGAATATATAACAACCTTCCGGGAACTGAAAAATTACCAGAAGAAGAGAAAAGAGGTACATTTTATAATGCTGTTTACAAGTCAGTTTACTAGCTCATTGACAACCAGGTGATTCATTATTGAATCAGAAGGGCCGCGGGTACACGAACACTTATTACCGAGGCAAATTAGGCAGATTTAAAGGTCAATTTAGTCAAAAGCGTAAGCACGAGGGTAATTCTAAATCTGAAGGTGAGCGCAAGCTCGATTAAGGTTGCCGTGGAGCAAAAAGAGGCAAGTTTAGTAATAGTGGTGGCAAAAGAAATGGCCAAGGAGGTAGTCAAGGTGCYAACACCTATTCAGGTGAAAGTTTTGAGTATGAGTTAAATGAARAAGGTAATGTTCTGTTTGTTAAAAAAAAAAGTCAGCAATATTCGAGTAACTTAAATTTAAATTACAAAAATAATACACTTGAATGGTTTATCGCGGACTCGGGTGATACAGAGCATTTGTCAAATTCTAAGTTAACTTTCAAAAGATTAAGTGAGTCAGACGTTAAATCGATTAAATGTGCTAATAGAAATTCTCAGGCGGACTTGCAAGCTAACGGTATAAATACAGTAAAATTAAATTTGCAGAATGGAGAAACGCGCGAATTGCACAATGTCATATATGCTAAAGATCTATCGGTAAATTTGCTCTCGTTAAGAAAACTAGTAGAAAAGGGTCTTGAAATTTACTTAAATGATAAAATAATTGATATCTACAACCCAAAGACTTGTGAGTCGTTTATGACAGGGATATATAACAAACCTTTCTGGGAAATTGAATTCAAGTCTGATAATCAAAGTAGTGACGGGATAGGCTATAATGAGAATAGATATTGTCAAAAAGCTTTCTTAACAGATGGTGAAAATGGAAATTCTTATGAACATAAGCATTTTACGAGAAGTTCTAATCGACTTCAAAATGCTGAGCAGATTGAAAAGGAATCAGAATTAAAAAGGGAAATTGGAAAAACAAACTTTTCTGGAACGAGTGAGGCTTCTTTAATTACTGATGAAAATACAGAAAAACGTTTAATCTCTGATGTTGCAAGCTCTTCTGTAGAAAAGGTATAGAAAAGCTCTGCAGCTGAAAATATAGCTGAGTTAAATAGACCAGATATCTTCAATTCAGTTAAGAATAGAATTATTTATGATATTGATGAGATTCCTGAAATAGAATTACCACAAGATGAAATCATGTCCTTGGAAGATTCTAATATAAAAATGAATAAAGCCTTGTTGTGGCATGGACGACTTGGACATGCATCAAGTAATTATCTCAGGAGTTTGCAAAAACAATATCCTCACTTGAAAGATATCAAATCTGCCGAATTTAATGAAATCGTGGATAATTGTGAAGTATGTAAAATAGCTAAAATTAAACGATTTCCATTTAAAACTGTTAGACAGAGAGCTTCCAGATCGTTGGAAACAATACATAGCGATACTATGGGACCGATAAGCCCAGCTTCTTATCCCAAAGGTTACAGATTTATAGTTGTAGTAATTGATGATTATTCTCGTTTAGCAATGTCTTATCCAATCAAAAATARAAGTSAAGCGGGATCTKGYATTRARDCYTTTGTAAAATCTGCCAGAAATATACTTGGTCGAGATGAAAAGGTCTGTCGTTTACGATGTGACCAGGGACTAGAATATATGGGAGGTTATACGAAAGAAGTTGTAGAAAAATTAGGAGCAGAACTCGAACCCGCTAGTCCTGATACGCCCGCACATAACGGAGTAGCAGAACGTTATAATCAAACCATAATAAATAAGATTAGATCGTACATGTATGATTCGAAATTACCGGAAAATATGTGGGATTTAGGAATAAGCGCAGCGGCGTACGCATATAATCGAACACCACATGCTAGCAATAATATGGAATCTCCGTTACATAAATTTGCACCTAATTATAGATATGATATCAATCAAATAAAACGGTTCGGATGTTTTGCCTATATTAAAGTCCAACGAAAAACGGGACCGAAGTTTAGGTACGTTGGTAGAAGAGTAATTTTRATAGGTTATACTCGAACGGGTTATTTATTTATAAAGCCAGAAGATGGTAAATTTTATGAGAGTAGGGATGCTAGGTTTAATGAAAGAATTGTTTACGGAGATAGATATAATGTAAAGAGTATTAAAAATTGGCAGGATGAAAACGTTGCTATAAACAAAGAAACCTGGTTAGTCGAATTTGATAAAGAAAACGTAGAAGGCAACACCGAGATCTTAGATTCGGAGGGAGCGCCTCCGCAAATTAAAAGAAAAAGAGGTCGTCCTAAAAGCAAGCTGATAGTGCACCTAAACATGCCGAGACGATTGTTGATCCTCTTCCTATGGATGATGTATCAGCGAATTTCGTTTATGCTTTTGATAATTCTTTACAATGTAAAGTTGATGAAAGCACAAGATTAGAAATTGATGAAAAATGTCACACTTTATTGGCTGAAATCAACAAAGATCCGAAGACCTATAAAGAGGCTATTAATGGTCCAGAGAAAGAACACTGGATAAAAGCAGTTACAGCTGAATTAAAAGCTATAGGTTTGCGTAAAGTCTGGACAATAGTAGATAGACCAGAATTTGATAAGAATGGAACACCGCCAAATATTATAGATTCAAGGTGGGTGTTCAAAACCAAAGTTGATGAAAAAGGTGAGAAGCTTTACAAGACGAGACTCGTTATACGAGGTTTTAAAGATCGAAACGAGTACGATTTGAAAGAAACCTATGCACTTGTTCCTCGATTGTCATTGGTCAGAGCGTTATTTGCGATAGCAAATGCTTACGACCTTGATATGTGTCAATTGGACGTTAATACTGCTTTCTTGTATGGTGAGTTGGATCAATTAATCTATATGGAAATTCCGGAAGGACTTCTTCCTGAAGGTCAAGAGCCAAAAGATCAAGTTTGCAGGCTTGAAAGTAAGTCCGAAGAAATGTAATGAAAAATTCACTGAAGTTGCACTCAAAATAGGGCTTGAGTAAAACTTAGTTGATCCATGTTTATTCACCTGGAGAGATGGTAATGATTTTGTACATTTGCATGTTTATGTTGATGACATAATAGAGATAGGTAATCATCCGGGTAAAATGTTAGAAATTAAAGAAAAGCTCAAAGCTGAGTTTGAAATGAAAGACTTGGGTGAACCGAAAGAGTACTTAGGAACTAGAATTCGAAGAGATAGGAGAAATAAAATTTTGCAACTAGATCAGGAAAAACTTATTGACAAAATGCTTGAAAAATTCTTAGAAAGAAAACCCTATCCTAAGAGAACACCTATGGTTTCGAATCAAGTCCGTAATCGAGAAAGGATAGATCGAGAAGAAACTATTGCTGTACCACTGACAAAAGATTTTCCTTATAGAGATGTTGTTGGAACATTATTGCATATAGTTAACGGTACAAGGCCTGACATGGCGTACATTACTAATGTGTTGAGTAGGCATCAATTAAATCCAACTAAGAACGAATGGAATATGCTGCAGAGAGTATTGTGTTACTTACTGGGTATGAAAAGTATGACCTTGACGTTCAGAGGCAAAACACAAGAGTTGCAAGCTTATGCTTATGCAAGTTTCTCTGATTGCAAAGGCTCACTAACTACGTGTGGGTATGTAATACAGCTATTTGGTGATACTATTGCTTGGTGAAAACATAAGCAGCCAAGGGTTGTTCTCTCTACTTGTCAAGCTGAATACGTCGCATTGAGTGAAACATGCCAAACCTTGCTATCAATCAGTCGATCAATTGAGTTGATAATAAAAGGAAAATGGTATCCAATAAGTGTGTTCAGTGATAGTAAGTCAGCAATAGCATGTGCGAAATCTGATAGTAATAATAAATTAAGGCACATGATCGAAAGGAAAGAACACTATGTTAGGGAATGCGTTAATTTAAATTTGGTTAGGTTAAACTGGGTTCCTTCAAATAAACAGATTGCTGACATTTTCACAAAGACATTAACCTTTGAAATACATAAATATCTTACAAATTTGATTATGAATAATTAAATTATTATCTTCTTCCCATTCAGGGAATAACTCTTCGTCTTCGCAGGACTAAGCTGTGTAACTGAGAGTTGACTGACATTCCGTACCAAAAGTTACCAAGTTAGATTAATTTTATTCTGAATGAGTTCAGTACAAATTAGTATGAAAAGTTATTCGTTTATAGATTTTGTTTAATCTATTTACGATTTTAATCATTTAAAGATGTTGTTGAATTTATTGTATGGTTTAAATCATTTAAAGAGTATACTAACTAAATTTTATGGAGTATCGAGACATACCGGGAGGGAGTGTTAAGAATAGCGTACATATAAGACGTTATGTCTTCTCACTTTGCTTCCCCTACTCTTTACTCCTACTTCTCCTACGGGCTGTACAGTACCTTTGTACAAGGCGCTGGTACGCCCTCGCTCTGTCTGTATCCGGTCTAGCTCTGGGCTAGTTGATCAGTACATTACTCTTTCACTGTATCTTATAATAAATATTACATCTTACTTTTTCTATCTTAACTCTGCGTTATTATTTATCAGCCATACCTTAAGAATTATTATATATTCTATGTATTTCATAATTATTTATTATAATATTTGCGAAAGAAAGAATTTAATAGTAATTTTTCAATAAAATAGAAACATTTTGAAATAGAAAAGATATGACCCGTTTAAAAAAAAAAACTATAGGCATGAATATTATCGCATCGATAATAAAGATAATAAATATAGATCGAATTTCAACAGACCTTCCCTGTTTTTTATAATTCTTTTCTCATGATAAGGAACCGACCTTGGGGTTTAGGTAGCTGACAAAAACTAATATTTTCAAAATTCTATCCATCAAGATGGAATGCTGAATGCGAAAGCCACAGATAGAGACGAAAATTGTAGAATATTTGTCGACAGAAAGATACGCCATCCTAATCCAAGTAAATATAATATATATTTTTTTGAAACTCAGGTAGATGCATTTTTTTTCTCTTACACCTTTCACACTTTCTGTGAATGTGAGATACCTTTATTATGGGTTAACACACATAAGTATTTCTTTTTGTGTTGCAACTAATACCTGAAGATGCTGTAAAAGAAAGGAACAATTCTGGTCGTATTTTTTTCGTTCCATCGGATTTTGAATTACAACGATTTTAATATCTATTTATCATTTCTGTTGTTTTATTTTAGATTATTATAAATTTTTTTTAAATTTAGTTTCTATATTTTTTTTCTATATTTGTAAAATAAGTTATATTATTTTATTTTTATTGAAAATATAAAGTAAATAAGGTTTTTTTGTTTTTGTCACGTGTCATGTTTCTTCAATTCAAAAACTTTTCTATTTTATTAAAAAATTAGTATAAATTTCCTAAATACGCAAACAATATAATTAAAAAACATGTCTTTAGATACTTATAAGAAATATATTCTACAGTGTTGTCTAATTCTTTTTCTCTCATGTATCTGATAATCAATTTTTTTTTTTGTAAAATATTGCAGACAATACAATTATTTTATTCTATATATTTCATATTTGTTAATTATAATAATATTTGCGAATTAAATAATTTAATATTAATTTTTCAATAAAATAGAAACATTTTTAAATAGAAAATAAATGACACGTTTGGTAAAAAAAACAGACCACGCACCTTCTTTATTTATTTTGACCGTCGGTTCGTTTGGACCTTATACTTTTGTCGCATACCTACGTGCTTATCTCTGTTTATTCTTTTACCTTTCTATCGCTCGTACCTACAAATATTTCGAGTATGGGAATAATATGTGTCCACTCTTTGTAGTATGCAATCGCACATAAACACACACATGTACAACCAGGAGCGATAACTACGAAGCATAGCATTAATAGGAGATCGAGAATAGGAAAAATTGTATAGCTATATTCCGTCTCATTCTCTCGCAGGCTAAATCCTATATGTTTGTCTCTTTTTCTCTCATTATTGAGTATAGCAGCCGTTTCATAGCTTCGTTACATAGCTCCGTTTCCTACCGACCCGCGTTTATTTACTTTTTAGATCATTCCCATTCTAAAGAAGTTTTCACTTCAACAAAATAATTAAACATAAATATCACAATAAAAACTATAAGTATTCCAAACTTAAACTAACCACAGTCGTTAAAGGGGTATTCTACTTTAGTCGCTCAAAAAAATAGGTATTTTTGTCAATTTTTTATTAGAAAACTAAGAAAGATATTGATGTAGGGTTTGTTTGTGTTTCTCTGTTATATGTTAAATGTTAGGGTTTCTCTATATACATTGGAAAGGCCCTTGAACTGAACGCCTAAAAATAGTCTAGCCTTTGCGCTGTTGTAAATATCTGGACATCGGATTATCTGAAATGAAAAATTCGAATAGTTTTATGTTCACAAAGACTACAGAAACCGGTGGTAGCAGATTTTTTCATTTACATGCAAAAATAACAAAATGGCGTTAGTTGAAAAAACATTATCAAAAAAATCTCATTCTTTTTCTCATTTCTTGCCAAAAAAAAATAGTTAAAATGAAAATTTTTTTATAAATCTGCTACCACCGGTTGATATATGTGTATAGATTATGTGGTAAAAATTTCAGACGAATCGAATAGCTAGTTTTGGAGATTTTTACAACACGCGGTTCAAAAATGTGATTCCGAAAAAAACGCATTAAAATTTTTTTTTAACTACTTTTTTTATCCGCGCACGGGTAGATTCGAGGGACGAAAAAGTACAGTTAGGATTCTCTGATCGTTTTGAAATTTTCAGAGAGTATTCTTAAATATATTTACTTACGAATAATCGAAAAAAAAAAATTTGAAAAAAAAAATTACAAAGTAGAATACCCCCTTAATACATACTAAAGATAAGCATGGCTGCGCGATGCAACGGAAGCTGTCCCCCCACATTTTCAACCTTGTAATTTTACATGACGCGTCCCTCCTACAGGGTCTCTATCGTATCGCTAAACGTGTCCGCCACAACTACTCCCCCCCCCCCGAGTGACTTTACGCGGGAACCTTGAAAGTGACGGTACATTTATAAGTTTTCTTTGGTATTTCCAATGAAGATCCCCAATGATGTGGTTTCATCTTCTTAGGTACTAGTTGTTGGTCTTCAACGTTGTCGAGATCAGTCTTGTTGATGTAGCAAGGCTTTAGTCTTTCGATTGAGATGTTTTTATTTTCATCTTTTACTAGTATTTTGTACAGTTTATCAGAGATTCTGTCAATCACCTTGTATGGACCTTGATAAGGCGCTTCTAATGGTGCCTTTACGTGGTCACAGCGCAACCACACGTGCGTGCAGGTGTTTAGATCCTTGAGTATGAATACTCTTGTCTTGGAGTGGTGTGCGGTGGGCGTTGGTCGTATGCCCCGCATGTATTCTTGATGCTTTTCCACGAAGATCTGTGAGTCAAGAGGTTGATCGGTCGACATGGAAAATTCTCCGGGCACTCTCAAGTATGTTCCGTATAATATTTTCGCCGGAGTGGCTTGGATATCCTCCTTGAATGAAGTTCGAAGTCCGAGGAGTACCACGGGTAAGATGTCGAGCTAGGGTTTTGGGGAGCACATTAAGGCGGCTTTTAAAGTCCTATGCATGCGCTCGACGATGCCGTTTGATTGGCACATACGAGATGGGCGAGAGATTGAAAAAGAGCTGATTCGAATTGTGTGCCTTGATCCGACGTTATGGCTTCAGGCGTCAGTATTGTTGGCATGGTAATAGCATTAATGCGTGAAAGTGCATCCGCAACCACGTTGTCTTCACCTTTCACGTGTACTATGTCCGTAGAAAATTGAGATATGTAATCTAGTTGCCTGATTTGTCGTTCTGATGATTTGTCGAACTTTTGCTTGAAGGCATAGATTAGTGGTTTGTGGTCCGTTTTTATGATGAAATTGCGGCAATCTGAAAGATAATGAAAAAATTTAATAGCGGTAAAAATTGCTAATAATTCACGGTCGTAAGTGCTGTAGCGCTTTTCTGTCTCACTAAGTCTTCATGAGAAAAAATCCAATGGCTGCCAGGTATCGTTGATGAGTTGTTCCAGTTTTGCTTCTATTGCTGATGATGACGCGTCAGTAGTGAGGGCTATTGGTGCAATTGGAGATGGATAAGCGAGTAAAGTTGTATTTGCTATTTTTTGTTTACATTCTATGAATGCTTTACTAGCTTCAGGTGTCCAAGCTATTTTTGTTTTATCAATTTTTATCGACTGTTTCAGGTAACTGTTTAATGGTATTTGCGTGTGAGCGATCTGAGGAATGCACCTACGGTAGTAATTAGTTATGCTATTGGAAAATTCTATCTAATGATTTCCAACACTCTTGGTTAAGATACTGAACAACTATATTTCAGATATAATAATATGCATTACATAAAAGAACAAAAGAAAAACTAAGAATAAGAAACGCTACGTCCACGCATTTCGGTTGACGTCCTATAACTAACAACGCACGCATTTCGAGACGCACAGCACACAAAGGAAACAACGGAAAAACAATGTAGCGTCCACGAGTGCACCGTCACGACGCCACGCGGCACCCCCAATACTACATTAGCCTAAATATTCTTCCAATATATGCCAAGGAAACGTCTGAGCTCCTGGATGGTATCTGGCTTTTTGTAGTTCAGTATAGTCTTTACACGATTTGAAGTTGGAGTGTACCCTTGAGGTGTTATGTGATAACTTAAAAAGTCAATTTCAGCTTTTCCGAATTCGCATTTTTCGGTGTTTATACTGAGTGAAAGATTTTGAAGTCGCTCGAGAACGGTGCTAACATGTTTTACGTGAGTCTCCTCGTCCGGTAACGCAACGAAGATGTCGTCGATGTAAATGAACACAAAATCGAGATCTTGGAAATTTGTGTTCCTAAATCTCTGGAAAGTTTGAGTAGCGTTTTTCAGTCTGTAAGGCATTATCACGTATTCGTAGAGTCCCCATGGCGTAGTGATTGCCGTCTTATGGACGTCATCCGGGTGCATGGGTACTTGATTGTAAGCTTTCCTGAGATCTAGTTTTGTGAAGATGTTGGTACCTGGTAAACGTGTGAAGAGATCTTGTACCAGTGAAGGAGCGTACATGTCAGGTTCCGTGGTGTCATTGAGTTGTCTGTAGTTGCCACATAATCGTCATTCATTATTCTTTTTTCGAGTTAAAAGTATTGGGCTGGCATAAGGACTGCTAGAAGGTCTGATGGTGTCGTTGTTGAGCATTTGAGAGATCTGTGACTTTGCTGCTGCCGCTTTCTCACCAGCGAGTTTCCGTGCACGAGCCGTCACAGGTGGTCCCCTTGTAATGATTCGATGAGCGTACTGAATGTTGGTGGTGTTTGGCTTTTGAATCGGTTTTGTAACCTCAATGTACTTTTTGAGAAAATCTCCATATGGTGGTAGCAAATTAGTGCCTAAGGTTGAGACATTGTATGTGTCTGTGTTCACTGTTTGTCCTTTTGAAGACAGATTAGTCAGCGGATCGATGAGACGTTGATTTTTTAAATCAACCAGAAGATTGCAATTTGTAAGTAAGTCCGCACCAATTATAGCCGTTTGTATGTCAGCGACGATGAAAGACCAGACGAAGCTTCTACGTAGGTTGAGGTCCAGGTCCAAGGTTTTTGTGCCATAGGTGTGAATCACTGAAGAATTTGCTGCATAGAGTGTGAGAGGATGTTTTTTTAGTTTGTGTTTTAAAGAAGAAGTTGGGATAATTGATACCACTGATCCTAAGTCTATGAGGAATTTTTGGTTGGTTCTGTGGTCATAGATGTGTAGACGCAGCTCTGTGGGCAGTTCGTTGTTTTGGCCGTCACCTACTGCCCCAATCGTTGACAGCGTGTCTAGTTTTCCTGGTTATTAAGTGAGGATTTGAAGTTGCAGGGAAGCGTGCATCGGCGAGCGTCGTTTCCCCATTTTGCGTGGTAATAACAAGTGCCGTTGCGGTTTGGTGTCAGTGATCTCCGTCTCGAACGTGCACGATTTTCGTATCGTAATGTGTTTTGTAACTTGTTTATGGTCTGTTGTTGTTGTTGCTGTTGAGATTGCATCTCATACAATTGTTTTTGGATGAGCTGTTGACTCGTTTGTAGGTTAGCTAAACTATTTAAACAGTCTTTTAAAGCAGTGTTAATTGCAAATGATCGTCGTTCGATTTGTGGAGTTGTCGTGCTGCCGGAGTGCTTGACGTGACTGGTTGTATTTGCACCATGTACAGCCATAACTGGAAGTATGTCTAAATTATCCACAAGCCAGTCAGCAATTGCAGCGAGTTCATTGAGACTCAGATTTTCCGATATTTTCAACAACGGACGTATTTTTGGTGGGAGACGTTCGGTCCAGAGTTGGTGAAGCACGTCTTCCTGCACAGAGTCCTGAGCTAGTGCTCTCATTTCGCGTAGTATTTGTGAGGGTCGCTTATAACTAACAACCCATTCACCTAAAAGCTTCTGCAACTGTTTTGTTCGTGATAGAGAAAAATGTTCAAGAATTGTGTTTCTTAAGGTTTTGTACTTATCTTGTGCGGGAGGATTGTTAACAATGTCCTGTAACTGTTCTGCAATTTGATAGGGTAAGGCCTTGAGGAGTTAAACGTATTTTTGTGCATCACTTGTTGATGCACGCGTTGAACATCACGTTGAAATTCGTCTTGGCTATTGCTAACCATAGATCAGGTGACTTGTGGTTGAACTGAGGTAGTTGCAGATTCACCGTGTAGACGACCTCGAGCGCATTATCCAGTGGAGTCTGTTTAGTGGACGGAATGGTTCCAGAACATGATGATTTATCTGTTGGAAGATCAAGCATAAATTGATTTTGTCGATCAGTTGTTGTGTTGTCCACAGGGCTTTTATTGTCGTTCTGGCGAATCATGTTGGATGTTGCTTTTTCAGGTGTCCTGTACATTGGTTGAATGGCAGCCAGAGTTGTGTTTCGTCGCACAAAGATACAGCGTATAGGTTAACCACTTGTATATCACGTTGGGGTCACCTATTTGTGGTATCACTGCTCACTAATACCACTAGATTAAAGATATACAAAATGATTAACGTATATAGAAAACTTTATTGATAAATCTGTATCTAATATGTATAACAAGTAGTCAAAATCAGTCTTGAAACACGTAGTCACGGAGGATAGATACCAGGAGTTCGAACGATATAGGATTCTTCACATTTTATGTGGTAGTCATTTCTTGACCCAGATCATAGTTCTCTTTTTTGCCACTGGCTGCGCAAGTATTCAGAACGTACCGATACTATTATTATTATTACACGTAAATTAAATATAAAATATTAATTTATTTTTTTAGAATTATTTTTATTAACAAATGGGAAAGTGTTGTGCCGTTTATGGTTGCCTTAGTGGCCGAAAGGCAAGTTAGAATTTAGGAAAAGTGGCTTTATTCAAAGCACCAAAAGTGAGTAATCTCAAAATAATATTAAAAGTTTTATGTTAACAAATAATTGATTATTACATTTGTGTTGTTCTTAAATAATATTAATTCCACGTTTTCTAAAATATTTTTATTCAGAGCTGTCAATAGCAACAAGACTTCTTGCGTAAGTATTTAAATGAGTACTTTGTGAAAAGCAGCGCGCCCTACCGGCAAAATATCTTGTCCCCTAAATTGATACCATTCTTTCAACATTACGTTCGGACTCCTGGTATCTATTCTCCGTGCACGTAGTGAATACAATGAGTTGTGTGTCGTGTAGTGTCTATATGTTATTATCTATTGTTCTTTTTGTTTTATATGTTGTTGGTCTGTTCTATCATTTGAGGTATAGTTGTATAAGCGGCCTGCAGAGGCGTGACTGTAGATACGTGTCCGCTACACATTTTCAAAGTGTGTCTGGAGGGTTGCAAACGAACAGGCGCGCATTTTATAATTAAATTAATAATTGCAAATTAAAAGTACAAATAATATTATAATAATATGAAATAATAAATTATCCTCAAAACTTGTTTATTTGAAGATTTTACTTCTAACTTGTGTGATATGCATACATGTTTTTTTTTATAGTATATATAATACAATTATATTGTATAATAAAATTTATTATGATTTATTGGGTCTACAAGTAAGTTTTCAGGGTTTTTAAATAGATGGTGTCATGAGTAGATTTCGGGCAGAAATGTCACATCTCATGTGTCATTTTCGAAGCTTGTGTATCTGTTAACAACATTGCATCATCATATTTGCGCATTTCTATTGGCGTCGTATATTTTATGAAGCAAAAACATGGCAAGTTATGTGACAAATAAGCGTCATTTGCGGGAAGCGTTGCTTCTATTCTTTAATACGAAGAAAAGTGCAGCTGAGGCCTATCGTTTGCTTCTGGAAACTTACAAGGCGGAATGTATTGGTGAATCGACGTGTCGTGAGTGGTTCAAACAGTTAAAAAATAGTGATTTTGACGTTGAAGACAAGGAGGGCTTCGGAAAGCCGAAAAATTTTGAAGACGAGGAATTGGAGGCTTTGCTGGATGAGGATTCGTGTCAAATTCAAGAAGAGCTTGCTGCATCATTGGGCGTCACACAACAAGCCATTTCCCGGCGCCTGAAAGCTTTGACAATTCCAACAAAATTTGGAAATTGGACAAATCCAATTTGTCTAAATGTTGGACAAATCCAACAAAAAGTTGGAAATTGGGTGCCGTACGAGTTGAAGCTGAGAGATGTCGAACGGCGATTTGACATGTCGGAAATGTTGCTTCAGCGGCATAAAAAAAGTCGTTTCTGCATGTTATTGTCACTGGTGACGACAAGTGGATCTATTATAATAATACTGAACGCAAAAAAACATAGGCAAAGCCTAGCGAGCCGGCCAAATTGACGCCGAACCGAAATATTCACATGAATAAGGTCATGCTCTGCATATGGTGGAATCAGAAAGGTGTCATATACTACGAACTGCTTCCGAGTGGTCAAACCACCAAAGATACCATTGTATCGAACCCAACTAATTCGTTTGAAACGGGCATTGGCAGAAAAACGGCCAGAATATAAGACCAGGCACGAGTCCGTAATTTTTCACCACGACAACGCTCGGCCACATGTTGCTGCTTCGGTCAAAAACTACTTGGTCGAATCAGAATGCTCTTACCAGAATGCGCTTCACTTCAGTAAAGGGAATCAAAAATTGGCTCAATACGTTCTTGGGCTCAAAAGATGAGAACTTTTTTTGGTCCGGAATTCACAAATTGCCAGAAAAATGGGAAAAAATTGTATCTTCCGATGGACAATATTTCGAATGAAAAATATGTAACCATTTTTTCAGAATAAACCCTCAAATTTTATGAAAAAATGCTGGAAACTTACTTGTAGACCCAATATTTAATTATAATTTAATATTTATATTAATATTTATATAATAAATGTTTTTGTGTGTGAACGGCGTAGCGATAAGCCGTTACGTATTCGTTCTGCGTGTAAGAATTTATTCCTAAGTAATTAAATAGTATTTTATTACACAATTTTATATTTAATTAAATCTCATTTGATTTATAGATTTATGCAATCATAATCGATGATGTGAATGTCTTTAAATTATGTAAAAAAATTTGTAACCATACTTGTAGAATCTTACATTTTTTATTGTTCCAAGAAGATTTTTATCATATTCTCATTTTCTTAATGTTTTTAAAAAGACGTTCACATTATTCCACTCTTTCTATGATTTCAGAAAAACCATCGAAAATTCATTATCTCATTGAAATCATACAAATCGATAATGGAACATATAACTACGTGAACATATTTCTTTCTTTCGTTTACCGATCGAAGATAATATTTCTGGTTAAAAGTGATAAGATAGTCTTATAAATTTCTTTATAATTAGTCGGTATCAATATCAATAATCGATAATATACCATTGATAATACATCGATAATCTAATAATGTTAAATTATTCGTACTTTCTATTATTTTATTTATTATCCTATTATTCCTACTATTACAAATTTTCGATTCGTTAGTGCATATTCTTCCGAATATTTTACGTTCCTTTAATAGAACTTAACCATTACCACGGGGCCAGATACCAGGAGGGCGATCGACATTGGAAAATAACTAGCAAATACGAATGGAAAGAATAGGAAAGATTATTTTCGGAAATACGCCGCTAGGTCTCGTTATGTTCGCTGATGTCAGGTTTATAACGTCATATTTTTCATTGACAATTGTTGACAATACTGCATCATTAGCAATTGTATTAATGTTTTTTTAATTTATAAAAAATAATATTTATTTAAAAATGGTAAATAAATGTATTGTTCATGGGTGTACAAGTGGACGAGTCAAGGATCGTAATAAGAATGCTAAATTAAATCAGAGAAATACATCTTTATTCACTGTACCACAGGTAATATAACTTTAAATGATAGTTATTAATTACTAATATAAAAAAATGCAATGATGCAAATGTTTTTTAACTCTACTTATGCTATAGAAATGTCTAGTCTTGTAAAAAGTGCAATTTACGATAATAAATTACAATTTACTTTTAACTGGACTTCTTTAATTTAGTTTTCTATCTTTTACTCAACTGTGACTAGGTAAGATGAAATTGAATAGATTTACAGAACAAGTGTATAACGATAATATCTTGGGAATAATTGTAAAATAATAAAAAAATTTTTTTTATTGCTATTTTTAACGTTAATTATAAGATTTGATTAATTTATTTTGACTAACGCGTGAGTACAATTGTTACATTCCCGCGACAATAAACAAGGTTTTCAAAACCTGATATTAGAGACCCTGTAGGAGAGACGCGCCATGTGGATTACAAGGCTGAAATCGTGGGGGGACAGCTTCCGTTGCATCGCGCAGCCATGCATTCAATGCATATCTTTAGTATGTATTAACGGTTGTGGTTAGTTTAAGGGTTCATTCTGGTTTATACGCCGAAAAAAAAGGCTATTTTCACGATTTTTTTTTAGACTTTGTAGGATACATATACATATGAAAGTTGTTGGGTATGATAAATACACTCTAGAAGTACAAGAAAAAAATTTTTTTTTATTGTTTTTAAACGGTTTTAAATTCAGTATGACAATGGCTATCGGGTATGCTAAAACTATCAATTTTTATGAAAACAAAAAAAAAATGACAGCCATTTTTCGAAAAATAAAAAAAATCGTTGATTTTTTCGCAGTTTTTTGTAAAAAAAAAATAGTAAAAATTAATATTTTGACTTGGTTGTAGCATGCGAGATAGCCATTCATGTGTAGAGTATGTGATTCAAATTTCAGAAGGATCGGTTGAGTAGTTTCGGAGATATCATGCCCGCCAACCGAAAAAACGTTGTTTCGAAAAAAAAGGCGTTTAAAGTTTCTTTTAACAAATTTTTAAAAAATCTGACTTTACCTTATTCTGCGATGCCTGCACCATACAGTATGCCTTCTGCTTCTTCAAAATACTCATTTTCTTCCACTCTAGTCTTTTTTCCTGGCCTCTTTTGAAGATTCTCCGCTCAAACGATTGGCTGAACGCACACGCGTGTTGCCGCGGTTACTAGCGTAATTGACTGCGATAGGGCCAAGTTTTATTACCAAAACGTGCATTATTTTCAGTATTGGATCAAAACCTTCGTTGAATATACAAGCTGCCAATTTAAAAGCTATTTCAACAATTTTTTTACCATTAAATAGGTGTTTAGGCACCATAGCCCAAACGCATTTGTTGAAGCACTCATTATTATTTTAAATGTGTGGCCACCTAAACATCTTTCAAGTAATTCTGTTTTTGTCAGGTCAATATCAACCTTTTGTTTTTTGCTGCTATATTCATGCAGAGACATTTCCACTTACAGCATCGCAGATGGTTTGTCTCCTCTATCTGTAATATCTCTATGTGTTTGGGTCGCAAAATAATATACTTAGATTGCTCGGATCGTTCTAAAATTTTTGTATGATAATTCTACATAAGTCTACTTTCGAAAAATGCAAAAAGAAAAAAATTAATTTTTTCAAAATGATAAACCAGAATGAACCCTTAAGTTTGGAATACTTATAGTTTTTATTGTGATATTTATGTTTAATTAGTTTGTTTTTTTTAGTAGTTTTCTATAAGTGTAAGTTTAATTTACTCATTTAATAATTACAAGTATAAATGTACAAACCTAACCTATAACTTATCGTTTGTTTACAGACTTATTGTTTGTGATAAATAATCATGGTTCGACAGAGTATTCTTAATTACTGCAAAAGTTCAACAAGAACTACGCAAGACCGTAAATGTACCACATTGAAAAATAACAATATGTTAAAATAAATCTATTTTTTAATTGTTTTATATATTTGTCTTATTATTATTATTATTATTATTATTATTATTATTAATATAATATAATATATATAGTAGATAATTATATTTATCAAAATTGTATAAATTCCTACAAATTGTTTTGAAATTTCAAAATACTGTAATGTCTTTTATCAAATCAAACTTAATTGAATCTTTCTTTTTGAATTTATAATAATTTTTTTGTCTAACCTATTCTATTTAATATAAATTTTTAATTATTATTAAATATAGTTCATTTTTTTCTGTATTTGATTCAATTCATTATTTCATAATTATTTCAATGTTTGAATATTTCGCGCGCAAACACTTGACTACACGAGTTCCTGTCCCCCAGCAATCCACATGGCGCGTCCCTCCTATAGGGTCTCTACCTGATATTAGTCACATTAATGCGCTCTAGTGGCAAAGATCTGTCCCGTCATTTTCGTACATTTCTAAAGCATTGCAATCGCCCTCCTGTTATCTAGGCTCCGTGGCCATTACGAACACTGCCATTCAAACAATTGTACATCTTCCAAATTGAATAGCAACTACAGAGTATTAGTATTTGTATAAACGTAATAGTATTAGTAATATGCAATATTTTGAGATACATCAAATATTCCATAGTAGGAATACTCTGATCATATTAATCATGACGCTTGCACGACTTCTATTTCCATATAGTAAATGCACTACCTTTTGTAAACAGAATAATCTATCACTCATACCTTTCATGCACACACGTGTTACTGAGTTCAACTTTATTTTTATAATAATATTTATTCATTTTTTCCCTATACGTTTTATGGAAAAGACAAACCTGTTAAGAAAGATTTTTTCTCGATCTCGTGCTTTCAATGAAATTGAAGAATTTGTTTGATAATTTTATTTTATTTTTTTATTTTTAATTTGTACAAAATTCTAAATATTAACAAAAAAACATAACCCCATACAAATTCAAGTATGAAAATTTGATTGATAATTAATAATAATTTTTAAAAAGCTACGATTTTTAGGTAATTGTTAAAATTTCTAATGATCCAAATCATATCAATATGGAGTATTATTAATTTATTATATTAACACATGGGATGAAAAGTGCCGGGCCTAACAAAGAAATCACGATTTTTTGTTCAAAATTGGCTTTATTCATCAATAAAATCTCCATCAACAGCAACATAATCATTCCAGCGCCGCTCTAACATTTCAATACAACTTTTGTAGAACGATTTATCTTTTGCCTCAAAATAGGCCTCAGTTTCAGTGATAACCTCTTCATCAGTGCTGAATTTTTTTCAAGCGAGCATTCTTTTGAGATCTGCAAATAGGAAAAAGTCACTGAGGGCTAGATCTGGAGAATACGGTGGATGGGGAAGTAATTCAAAGCAAAATTCATACAACTTTGCCATCATTTTTTTTGATCGATTGTGAGCAAGCGCGACACCCACTTTGGACACAGCTTTCGCATGTCCAAGTATTCATGTATTATATGTCCTACACGTTCCTTTGATATCTTTAGAGTCTCAGCTAGCTCAATCAACTTCACTATACGGTCATTAAAAATTATTTTGGAGACTTTCTTGATGTTTTCGTCGGTAACAGCCTCTTTCGGTCGTCCGCTGCGTGTATCATCTTCGACGCTCATTTTGCCTCGTTTAAACTTAGCAAACCACTTCTCAACGGTTGATTTTCCTGGTGCAGAGTCCGAATAATGTTTATCAAGCCAAATCTTGGCTTCAACAGTATTTTTTTTTCAATAAAAAGCAATGTTTTATTAACACACGAAAATCTTTTTTAATGCATCTTTTTGAAAATAACAAAAGCTGCTTCATTCAAAATGATACATCTCTCAAACTAACTACTTAACAGCTGGGAAATTTATACACATATCTTTTGGAGGTTAGTACTAACTGAAAAAGAGGTGATTGCAATAAAACTAGTGCTATCTATGTGTGAGGCCCGGGACCTTTCAGCCCATGTATTAATTGAAAAGATCATGCTAATTTAAAAGCCTTCCTATAAATCATTCCTTTAAATTATGAGTACAAATCCGTAAAAACTTTTTAAAAAGATCATATAAATTTTTGACGATTTTGTCAGAGATCAATTATCGTTCGTTCATTGTATTAGTTTAAGAGATCACACAAAAATATAAAGTATTTCTGAATAAATTTTATTTTATGCACAAATCTAACAACTTCTTAAGGGGACACGTCAACAAAAAAATCGACTTTTTTTTTCGATTTTCTGAAAGAATATTATTTCAAAAATATTTCTTCGAATTTTGGTAAAGATCCGCCCATTATTTATGAAACTGTAGTAGTTTAAACTGAGCGCGCCGTATCGCTCCAAGTAAGTGTCCAAAACTTTAAACGTTAATTTCTCCTATTCGCGTTTTTAAAACGGTTACCCTCGCTGCGTCCAGACCATTTATCCGATCCTTACCAAATTTTGTACAGTAATACTAGATACACGTATCTAGGGAATGAAAGGAAGGATTTTTCGAAAAAATGTCAATTTTTTTTTCTTTTCTCAAAAACTCGGCGATTTTTCTGCAAAAATGTCAATTTGTTCGTAAAAAGTCGACTATTTTGAGAAAAATTAAAAAATCAAAATTTCCTGCCGTTCATTCCCTGCGCCAACATCTCTACTAAAGGATAACACTCGGTTTTTATGTTTCTGATGAACCAATTTTTGCCAGTGAGGGCAACCGAAAATCACCTTTTTTTTTGGACTCTTAGAAAAGTGGCCACAGACGACACAATTTACAATATTTTTACACACAAAAAATTGTGAATATAGTTCAGATATATAACTTACATATGCCAAAAATTTGTATTGATATTAATAAAACTGGCTGCAAAAAAAATTCACCAAAAAACCGCTTTTTTTTTGCACTCGAAGGTGACGTGTCCCCTTAAGAGTTATCATAATAATAAATAAAATTTACGAATGATCTTTTCCATTATCTTGATAAGAAATTAAACATTTTTTTTTATATTCAGAAACCTTACAAAATTATTATTAATATGAATTCTTTATTATTTTTTTAATTATTCGTGTTAGCATGATAAGATTGTATTATACTTAACACGTTGTACGTCGTACTGAATAGAGTATACTTCACTCTAATTAATCATCATTAAACCTTAATGAACTGATTTGGAGTCCAGAATTATTTCAAAAGAGTCAGTTAAAATAAAAATCTGAATTAAATAAAGATTAAATTATACCTCCTCGGATGAATTTATAATGAAAGGTTTATAAAGCTTGGAATGATTGATGGATCGATATTGTATTACTAAGTGACATGATAACCATTTTCTTCTAAAAGGGAGAAAGAAAAAGTAAATTAAAAATGAAACAGAGTATCGCGTCAGTAATTTATTTCAGACTCACTCCTTTAATTAAAAAAAAAAACAAATCATTTATACATTTTTATTACTTTTAGATTAAATTCTGTCATATAAATCATAATAATTTAAGGTGCAATAATTATTGAAAAAAAAGCTTGAATGTCTTTTATTATTATTTAATTACTTAATTTTTTCTTCTAGGTTAATAAAAGTAATAATTTTTTTTTTTTCAAAGAAGAAAGAACTTTTTCTTGCATATATCAATCCTTATATGCACACGTATATGCAAGATTTAATTATTCTGAGTTCACGTTATAACCATCTGCTGCGCATCTTTTGGAATCTTCGAAATCCTTAAAAAAAATAAATGAGAAGAGAAGAAAAGAAAAAGTCGGAATAAGATGAGCAAACAATGCATGGATGTTAAGTATTCAGATATGTTTCTTTTTCATTTTTTTACCTATATATATTTTCATATACTTTTTTTACTTACTTACATACAGATATCAGAGACTTTTTATTTTCCATTTTTTTTGAAACATTTGCAGAGACTTGTATAAACCATACTAAGGTTACGAAGAATAAAAGATAATAAAAAACAACGAAAAATAAACGAAAGAAAGAGTGAACGTTAAAAAAGGAAATTAAGAAGAAAATGTTCTAACCACATTATTGTTTTAAAAAATGTTTTATTATTGCAAAATGAATACGAGAAAGTAAATAGTCAAATAAATAAAAATCCAAAAAATCATGTGTGCAGATCACACGTGTTAGAAGTGAAACCTTCAAAAAACTAAGATTCTCTCTGCGAGAGAATGAGACGAATGGACAGTTTTAAGAGTAAGATAATTGTTGGATTTATTTATTATAATATTATTACTATATATAATAAAGGTCACCGGTATGGTCTCTGGGTGGAATAGCTGATAAAAAGTGCACTTTTCACAATTCAAGCAATAAAAACGGAATGCTGAATGCGATAGTTATAAATAGTCACCAAAATAGTAGGATGTTTATCAAAGAAAATATAATTCGTTGGAAACTAAGTAAATATAAAGTATCATTTTTTAACCGACTTCAAAAAAAGGAGGGGGTTCTCAATTCGGATGTTTGTATTTTTTCTTTTTTTTTTTTTTATGTATGTTCGGGCATAACTCCGTCATATATAGACGAATTTGCAAAATTCTTTTTTTGTTCGAAAGGGGTTTATTCCGAAATGGTCCTATTTAAATTTCATATCGATCTGATGATGAATTTCGGAGACAGAAAACGGAACTCTTTAAAAAATGACAGCAAATCAACAGCGATTTCTGCTATGGCATAAATATGCATTGTTTACGCAATCACACAATATTACGTAACGCCTGTACACTCGAAAGGGTTACGCAGATGTATTCAGAATATCAGGATACACCTAGATTTTCTATCAAAGTAGTAGTTGCATATTTTTTCGCGACTGGAAGCTAGTCAATCAAGCTTAAAAAAAAGTTTTTTAACAAAAAAAAGACCGACTTCAAAAAACTATACTGGCACTAAAAAGTTTAAAATAACAGTTTTTGGAATCGGTGGCAAGCCCTACACGATAGATTACAATATTACTAATTTGTGTTTAGTAGCATTCTTGCACTGTCTAACAAACATTGTAGGAATGACGAAATAAAAATGTTACAAAAAACATATGGAAAATACTGCTGGACTGAACAAAGGTTCTGGTAAAATGCAATGAGAGATCTAATAGAGATATTCTCTACAAAAGTTTTTTCAACACTGTAGCCTGCCACACTTTAAAACCCTTATTATCTATAACATATCTCTTCTTTATTCTTTGGACCACAAACTTATCTTTTTAAATACTATCGTATAAATAAAGATCTGAACAACGAAAAATCTAAAAAACGCATTGAATCGTATCGCTCTCTCAGCTTATCGAACTGTGTAAACAACGAGTTTCGAATTTGGGACCCGTGATAAACTCCACCAATTCATGCTGGGCGTTTAGCCTGTTTTAAAAATGTTTTTATTTGATTAAAAAATTAACATAAATTTCTTTATTACGTAAATATATTACAATTATAATATAATTTTTTTGTATTCCTGGGTCAATACAAGTCTTTGTATATTTTTTATAAAAACATATAAATATGAAATTCAATAGACTTATTTAAATCTTAATGAATCGAATATATTCTATGAAGAAGGAAAAGAAAAATGTAACAGTAATTTACTTGCTTTTGAATGGAATTTATCAGCTGCTCCTAATTTATTCCACAGTTTTCTCTAATTCTTTTTCTCTGATGTATATGGTAATTTTTTTTTTTTTAATATTTCAGACAATACAATTATTATATTCTATGTATGTATTATATATTCTATGTATTTCATAATTATTAATTATAATATTTGCGAAATAAATAATTTAATAATAATTTTGTAATAAAATAAAAAATTTTTAAATAGAAAAGGAATGACACGTTAGGTAAAAAAAAAATACACCATATTTGCTATTATATTTTCAATAAATATAATACAACTTACTGTAGAAAAATAGAAAAAATAAAAAATGAAATGGAGTAGTTAATCTTATGAGACTTGATCCAGCGATCT
>NW_015149020.1:23650-41819 GCF_001465965.1 Polistes dominula
AGCCACATGCTTTGAATGTGAAGCTGCGGCTCTTTAGTTCAATACGCAAATATTATTTATTTTATCACAAAAAAAAAAAACATTTAAAAATCGTTCTGAATCGATTAACGAGGATTAGGCACCGATTCTATCTCTCAGCGGCTGAGAGATGCGAGTACTATTTATTGTTGGCAAGAAAAAATATTGTGGCTCTTTAAAAACTTTGAAATTTTGTAAATTTTTGACTCTTTCGACTCAAAAGGTTGCCGACCCCTGGTTTAGATCGATACGCGCTACGCTACAACTATCGTTGATGTAAAATTAAAAAAGACTCACACAAACTTACACACATATACAACTTACAAATACAGATTACACACCTTCTTTCTTTATTTCGACCGTCGGTTCGTTTGAACCTTACAATTTTGTTGCATACCTACGTGGTAATCTCTGTTTATTCTTCTACCCTTCTATCGCTCCTACCTACAAACAGGTATAGGATCGAAATAATATGTGTCTACGCTTCGTAGTATGCAGTCGCACACAATCACACACATATACAACCAGGAGCAAAAACTACGAAGCATAGCATAAAGAGGAGACCGAGAATAGGAAATACTGTATAGCTACATTCTGTCTCATTCTCTCGCAGGCTTAAACCTATATGTTTGTTTCTTTTTCTCTTCTTACTAAATATCGTGGCCGTTACATAGCTGCCCGCCGCTCCGTTACATCGTCGCCGCGTTTCATTTTTTTCAAATCACTCCCTATTCTAAAGAAGTTTTCACTTCAAAAAATAAAAAAACCGATATGCACTTTTCATAGAAGCATAAGGAAACGAAAAGATATGTGTATAAATATGGTAATAATAATGAAAGTAACATTTAGACTAACGGCCAGAAGTAAGAAATCATCTCTACCAATTTCTGTTAATGTTGAATATACCGAAAAATGTTGATACAATTTAACGTTATTATATTAAATATAGACAAGTTCAACGATGTTTTAAGACATTTCATCATTTTTTTATATCCATAATACTCGTGTTAGCTCACACATCCAGTTTAAAAGGCATCCGATTATTTTTTTTTTTATGAATATTCTCTCGAAATTGATGCAACAAATAGAAATTTGGAATCTCTAATGTACGTACATGTATGTATGATACATATACAAACTATGAACAAGAGATTCGATTTTGTTAGAGACGAAAAACGAAAAAGATTCTTCGAAAGGAATAACCCAGAGAGACTGCGGCGTGACCCACACACGAGTGGTGGTGTAGTCCTACCTTCTGCTTCGTGCTCCGTGCTTCGTGCTTCGTCAAAACGACGGTAACTTCAGTTTCGCGTAGTCCGTCGACGTGTTCACGTCTCTTATTCTCGTTTCTTCTTTCATTTGCGAATAAGTTTCCTAAATAATTTGATTTGTGTCGAGTTTTGAATAAATACTTTTAAAAAATGATAACAAAATCCAGTTAAAACCGGATCAATAAATTGCTTAAGACGAATTTTATTCGTTCGAATTATTTACATTAATTGTTGCATTTAATGTAAATACAAATATAGGCAAAGAGAGTAAGTAAACGAATAGATACGAAATTACTGTCGTTAACGTTTGTTGAACGTGCTCGTGTAGTGAATAAATACAAAGTTTGATTCGTAGTTGTTTAATTATGGAAATGAATCGTTATTTCATCCGAACGTGTAGGGAATATTGTTTATAAAACTTAAGGAATAATCGTAAAAGAAGTTCACAGTTTTATTTATAAAATATTATAAAAATATCATGAAAAGTAATTAGTTATAGAAAAAATGAAACCGAGAAGTAGATTGCGAGATGTTTGAGAAAAGAAGTTTTTAAATAAGGTAACAACATTCATTGATGTGGTAATCCACACACACGCAAGATGAGCTTTCTTAATTAAAAATAAATTTACAAAAGTAAAGAGAACAAAATTTGTTTAGATGTAATTCAAGTTAGTAAAAATTCTGAAAAACAATCATTCATTTTCTTTCTCTCGCTTTTCTTCAAAAAATTTAATCTTATCTTCGTCAGAATTATTATTTCTTTTAAAACTTTTTTCTTAATATTACAAAAGTTTTTACCTATCGTAATTAGTACTTTTGTGTAAATTTATCTTTTCTTTGTGAAAAGAGTATCTGCACCGTCTCTGATCATATTAACATCATATTAACGATTAATTGAATAATTAGAATATAAAACGAAATATAAAACGAAATATAAAACGAAATAAAAAACGAAGCTATTGAAATAGCGATACAGGAATTAGTTTTGTTACTTACAATTAAACTCACATGCATAAAATTTATTTTAATTTAAAATTTGATCGATTTGAATTTATTACAAGAAAAAAAAACAACACACAAAAATCTTTCATATTTTTTTTTAAACAAGAAGATTAAATTTATGAAATTTTCCGTATCAATGTTTTAACGACTATTTTGAAAATTGAATTTAAACATTCATGTTTTTTTTACGAACATATGTACGCATGTACACACGCGGGCATACATATTCGGTGCTTGGATGCACAGGAGCTTTTTGCTTTCGCTGTTGCGTGTAACGACGTAGATTACAAAGGATATTTATTTTCTAATTAGATTTAATACGCCCACTGTGGCGCTTGAAAAGCTTTAATTTACTCGGTGATAGATATAGTCAGTGAGAAAGAAAGATAGAAACGTAAGCGTAAAGTATCATTTGCGTATTCCAAGAAAAACAAGTATCTCCGTATCGTCAGCATAATTAAATGTATCGTAACTAAAACAAGATTAGCCTAATTCAGAATCATAGGTATTTTCGTTAATGAAAAATATTTGTTTTCTTCATTTCTTCCTAGATAAAATTATTTATTGTTTATGCAATTTTATTACATACAAGTTTATTATAATATTTTAAATAAGGTTTGACTTATTTTTTTATTTTATCTTATAGGCACGCTATCTTGAATAGAAATAAGAATTTGGGTAGAATGTTAATACTGGAAAATTAGAAACAAACGTTTGAATCATATCCCTAAACTTTGTGATCATTCTCTCTTTTAATTTTTCTATTATATTTTTTAACTAGAATAATTATTATATAAATTAAATCTTTTAATTAAAAGAATCCTTTTTAATAAAAGGATAATCGAATAAGATAGTTTTTTTAAATAAATTAGGCGATTCTACAATATGAAATTCCAACTCAATTAGATTATTTAATAGTTTATTCAGGAGACATGTAATAGGATTACCACTATTTTCAGATAATCTTGTAAAAGGAAAATAAATTACTACTGGTATTTACCCCTACTACGATATTGAGAGTTACAAAAGAACTCATTTTTTTATTTTTTGCAATACAGATTTACTTCGAGAATTTAATTGCATACGTGTATTAGATAGGCCAATATATTTGATGTTTAAATTTTTAATATGGAGCATACCAAAAGTATTTTAATAAATAAAAACTTCTGAGACAATTGTAAAAATGGCATATTCTATATGAAGATTTTTTATGATAACATTTACTTTTCTGAGATTATAAAAATGTACTTCTAGAACTTATTTGGAATTAGAACAAATTGATCTAAAAATAGTAACAAAAGATTACATCCAATTTGTAAAATAATCTAAAGCATTTTTTTGATCCACTTTGTTCTAAAAATTTCGACATTACTTATTGATTAATTCAATAATTATTCATTTCAAAATGAAATAGATTATCTAAAGATAATATGTATGTTTAGATGCGAAATTCATAGCTAGGACATCCTTTATTGCTCAGTTGAGCTAACAACTAATGATCGGAAAGTGTATACGAGTGTAATTGAGTTTATATACTCGAATCGAACTTTGGTAATGAACACTGGTGAATCTCGTTCATACAAGATTATTTTGTGTAGAATAATACAGTAAATTAAACTTATTCGGACAAATTCAAACACGCGAGGATAAACATTGTGGGTTAGATTAATCTGCGAGTTGACATTTTGCAAACTCTTTTGGGAGTTAGTTTGTGTGTTCATATGATGAAAAGAAGAAGAAAAACTTTGTATCAAGTTTCTGATTCGACTTCAAGAAGTTCTAAAAAAGATTCTATTTGCGGTTAATCATAGAAGAAAGTAAAAAAACTTTAACGTTCCAGAACCATTAGGAAGCTAACATGTGGTCAGATGATATCAAAGAAAAAATGGTAAGCATTAAATAATAATGCACGATATATCAAAATATTTTATAGAAGATGTGTAGATATCAATTTTACAAGTTGATAGAATTCATTATAAGCAAGAGTGAATTTAGATGAATTTAGATATGATCTTTATGGTCTGTAATCTATTGCGGTATAAATATAAATTTAAAAACAATTTAAATTAATTATTTAAGAAAAAATAAGTTCTTCGACAAAACGACAAATTAGTTGCCACAACTAACTCAATTTAATTTAATTAATTTAGGTTAATTAGGTAAGATACTGAAAATCTCTGATTATAAAGAACAAAATATACCTTTGTTTTAATTATAAATCAATGCTTTTTTATTATGTTACGCACTAGAACGTTAGAGGCGTTCCGATACCTTTTTGACAATATTTTTAATGTTTCAAAAGGAAATAAGAATAAATGAGGAAGAAAAAATTGTATTTTATATTTAATCTTCGGTTACATATTTGTATTTGTTTGTTTAACTTTAAATTTGATCATGTCTAAAATGAAAAAAAAAAAAAATTAAAATAAATTATATTTAATTTTTGGAGCTCAATGATACAGAAAAAACTACTTTTAATCTTATTTACATGATATTTGAATATAGTTTTCTTTAATGAAAAGAAATTTCTTTTTTTTGACAAGAAACCAATTCCGGCACATTTCTTTTACAATTAAAGTGATAAGTTGTCTCTCATAAATGCTTGGGTTAATAAATTAATATTGCAATAAAATAAATACAATAGATAATAATTATCTTATCTAATTATATGTATGTATATGCCTTAAGCTAATTTACTAATAATCATGAATACTGTCAACCTGTAAAATTTCCTACCCGTGCATTAGTGCAATTCAATATGTATATATATATATATATATATATATATATATATATATATATATATATATATGTTCATACACTATTTCCAACATCTTATATAGAAGACCCTCGAGCTCATGTTTTCATATTTAATTTACAGCACGCAAGGGGCACTACCAATATATGTACTTCTTTTAAGAAGAAAACGTAGGCGTCGAGATAAACATTGAGTAGTTCATCTTTCTTGATCTATAAAACTCGTTCAGCATATTTTGGTTTGTATAACAGTTTGAAAACACAATCTGCATTTGTTAAGAAAACTGTTTTTAAAAAGAGGAGGAAAAAATGGATCGTTCAAAAGTGTTCCTTCTTATGTGGTTCCTATTTGTCTTACCACTTTTAACGGATACCACGAATAAATCTGATTTTTATTCTTCAATGAATTTTATGAATGAAAGCAATTGTACAAATGACGCTTGTATACCTGACGAAGAATACCTTGACATCATGTACAACGATATATTTCCAAACTTCACCGATTGGGTCATGATAGCTCTGCACAGCATCATTTTCATCACTGGACTCGTTGGTAACTTCCTCGTCTGTTTGGCTGTGTTTCGGAATCATTCGATGAAAACTGTTACTAATTACTTCATCGTCAATCTCGCTGTTGCTGATCTTCTGGTTATTCTCATATGTTTGCCGCCTAGTGTGCTTTGGGATGTCACTGAGACTTGGTTTCTTGGATGGGGACTTTGTAAGGCCATACCGTATCTTCAGGTAAATGATCAATAATATGAACATTTTTAAAATTATTATTAACTTTTATCTTTCAGAAACTCTAAACATACAAAAAAATTGTTTTCTAGACAGAAAATTTTTTTTATACAGAAAATTGTATGTTTAGAGTTTATTCTGACTATGCAAATTTATTATAACCTGAATTAAATTTTAATGACAAGTAATTTTTAATCATCTTATCAAGATCATCTAAACTTTTTATTCGGCAATAAAAAATTGATTTATCTCTTTTAAAACTTTTTTTGGGTTAATATTTGTTTTCCTCTTGGAATATAGAAATTACTATATCTAGGAACTTATTATCATTTTGTGCACATTTTTATTATTTTCTCCTCTTAATAACAAAAGGAAAATAAATATTCATATGATACACTGTAAAAGATTTTTCAACTATTCATCATATTATTAATTATAAGATAAAGCATAGAAGATGGATTAATATGGGTGTAGAGAAAGTGTGCGGTGAATTCGTTTTAAGTTACAGGGTTCAGAAAATAAGCTATTAATTTTATAGAACTTGGAAGAAATAGAAGAGCAAAAGACAAGAGGGTAGTGTCTCTTTTGTGAGTAGAAGGTCAGAAATAAAATTAAATTCTAAAGTGAACGAGGGTGAAATGATGGTTTCAAGCTACCTTAACGACAACAACCTATATCGATTATCTGTACATTTCCACAGAGAAAAAGAGAGATTTACTTGATGGGCGTAATCTCATTTGAAATGAATCTCTGCTTTAACAATTTATCTTCTTGCGATGTTTTTACATTTCTTTTTTTATCTTACATTTTCTTTTGTTTTTATTTCGTTCAAAGAACGCACGTACGTACAGTAAACGTCCATGATGATTTCTCGTGATTTCGTATAAAAATCACGTGGTTCATTGACAAATGTCATAATTAAATTTAAACGTTTGTAATGTATGTATTGTAGATTATTATATATAGTATATATTATATACATATACATATATATTTTATGTATATACGTTATACATTTATACGTTATACGTTATGATCTCAAAGGTTGATAAAACATCAATAATATTCAAAAACTAGAGTATAGAATGAATTTAAAACGTGTATTTAAATTTAAAAAATAAATTTACTTACATAATTAAAATCAACCTGAACGAAAAATCTTTACCAAAAGCACGACAGCATCATGTACAGCACAGTACCTGCTGCACTGTATCACAAATTCTTTCAACACGTTCCTTATTTGGCTATTGTTTTATCTCGCGTTTATGTATTCACATATGTATGTATTGCATGCATTATGCACATACTTATAATCTTACCTATAAGTTATGTACATATTTGTGTCACGCGACATTTCTAATTTTATGTTGAAAAATTATTAGAAAATTCCGACATTCCAATATATTACACATTTTATGTATAGGAATTGTTACATGTAACATATATACATATGTGTATGCATCTATGTATGTGTATGTATATGCAGAAAACACGTACAACATATAATATTACCGTTTTTTGCTTTTCATTGATTATTATAAATTCAATTCAAATTTTATATCTTTGTATTATTTTTGTTCTTGTTCACTATCTCATTTTTACTTTAATGAAATGGAAAATTTGTAATGTAAAGTGTCATTTAAATAGGGTCACAATTAATCATTAATAAATTTGATACGTCGTTGCAATATAAATTTCTATTTTTTTTTTTTTATTTAAATATAATGAAAAATTAACAATACGAAGATTTAAATATTATCGTAAATGAATAAAACATATTGAACATATGAATTCTTTAAATATTTAAAGTTAAATTGTAAATTGGTAAAATTGACGTCTGTACGATGCAATTCTAAGAGAAAATATTAGTTCGGCATTGAGTCAATAGATGGCTCTACATATTAATGCTCTCTCACTTATGATCATGTGATGAAAAACGTATATAATTAACCACAGAACTTGAACGTTTATTAAAAAAGGGTGCTCGCTGCTTATATAGCGTACCGGACTGTCTCCGGAACGGCGAGGTATGGAAATCAAGACATACCCAATACTACATGATTGTAGAAACCGTGAGGCTATTAGCTGCCATGAAAGCACTAACGCCTCACCAATTTTTAAAAATACAATGGTTAACGAATGAAATTATATTATGAAGTGTAATAAATCCAAACTAACTCCATATTAATTGTACATTTAAATATGGTGTAATAACCAGCAGATGTGTTTAATTTATTATTTATAATAGATAATACTTTTTAAACTGTGACGCTCTCGCGTGTTTTTCTACCAAGTAATTTCAGCAAATTTTTGCTTCGGGGAGAGAGTGTCATCTGACACACAAAATTTTTATTTAAAATAGAAAAATCCGCTCGTACTTTGTGCATGTCTTTTTGATTTATTTATTTTGTGAATTAAAACATGATCTATTGTAATTTTTCCTGGTATTAGACATCTTTTGGAAACAATCATCATATCCCCCTGTAACATTTTCAGTTAACCTGAACAAGTATCGCAATAATCACTTCTTTGACACCTACTATCCTTTCTTTTGTGTTTATAAACATACAACACAGCCCCTATTTTACAACGACGCTTCTAACACATTAAGGACCGTTCACAAGTTTCCTCGTGTTGCACGTCCCGTTTGATATTTGTATTGTACAATTTCTATAAATTTCGTATAAAAATTAAGTTTTTAAGCAAAAAAGTTATTATAATTATTAAAAACCAAATATTTTTTTCAATAATATCTAAAATAATACATCCTATTTATACAATTTCCGAAAGTTTAATTTTAGAACGTACAAGTTTGCCCAAAAACGTGTATTCCAGGAGTATATCTTACAGATTTCTTTTTGGTCCTTAATGTTTTAATTTAATGAGTTTCCATTTAATTTAGCTTAAAAAATTGATGTAGAAATTCTTCTCTTTCTTTTCTGACGGAAATCTTTTATAAATAGATCAACTAAAATTTTAGATATTTTAAATGTGTCAGAACTTACTCATTGTTGCTGCGTTGTACAGTTTTACACAAAATGTATGAATTTATAAATGAAATCTCCATTCTCCCTTCCTCCTAAAAAAATAGGAAGCATTGGAAGCATACATAATTGGAAGCATTAATAATCAGCTTGATCAACATCACCTATTAAATTTATCTAGCCAACAATTACATTTAACTTTTAGTGGAATAATACACTAACATGTATTCTTATGTAATATCACGTCATTCATATAATATAAGACTTCTAATGAACAAATTTTTACTTTTACTTTCACTTACAATAATTTTCATTCTTTGTTTCTTACATAATATAATTGGGCTTTCACTACTTGATCTATCAGAATAATTAAGTCGAGTCATAAGTAACTTCCGATGCGGCTATGTAGAATCTATTTTTCGTATTTACCTACTATGTCACCGAAACAAACGGATTTTCTGTATCACTATATAGATAGTGATATAGATTCAGTTAGTCTTCTGTCAACTTTTTTATTTAGTGAATATTACATTTAACCGTTTTTCTGAACTTCTGAAATGGATAGTAAAAAGTGAATATTCGACATGTAATGCTTTAGGAATTGAAACAAGGCAATAGCACTAAGATGGCAGCTGAAAAAATATGCAGCATATACGGTACAGGATTGATAACTAATAGGGCAGTCAGAAATTGGTTTGTAAAATTCCGTTGTAGAGATATGAGCTTAAAAGACGAACCGAGTGCAGAACGTCTTTCCGACTTTGACGAACCTTTTAAAGGTAATATTGGAGCAAAATCCAATAGATACGTCCAACAGATGCAAAGAGTGCAAAAAAAACTCCATGAAAAGTGTCGATTCTTTGTCTCATAAAAAACGCAAGTTATTTATGACTCGACTTAGTCTTCACTATCATTCATTTCAAAATTCTTATCATATCATTGATTCTTCTGCATGCTTTTTGCCATAAAAGGGTCTTAAATTAATTTTACATCTATATTATTGATCTAACACTTTTTAATTATAGATAGAAATTGCAAATACTGATGATGACAATTAATTAATTAATTAATTAATCAAACGGAGTTATGGAACAAATGACAAATGTCTCAGTAGAGGAGCCAACGAAGCGTTAAAAGTTAAATTCGGTTGAAAGATTTAAAATAATATGAATTACTATTCAAAGTAATTTGTGTTCTTTTCCAGATTTAAGCAAGACCAACATACTTATATATTAATTAAGAATATAATAACGATACTTGATTAAACTATCACTACTATCATTTATTTATTTATGAATTTTCCCAGCACGCCTGAAAGTTTTTATGTGTATATACAACAATATTAACATTACAAATTTCATCTGGTATGCTGCTACTACTAATACATACTTCGAGTTCTTTTATCGCAGCTTCGTTGTAGTATACATTTATCGTCGTCTTAAAATATATAAAATAATAATGTTATAATATCAATTCGCATCACACACACACACACACACACACACACACACACACAAAGCATCTTTCACAAATTGAAATGAAAAATAATAAAAGTTTCTTATAATTCAATAAACTTTATCGACTTCTTTTACAATTTAAATACAAATATTAAATGTTCGAATTAAAATCATGAAAAATGACGAGAAATCATTCCATGACCAACGCAAAGGATTCCTTTCATTTTTATTTTGTATTTTTTGCGAAAAGGAGAAACGCAATAAACGATTTATCTACTGTCTGAAGAATTTGGACCTATCTCGCTGATAAATAATGTCATTGATTAGTACGTTTTACGTGCTTTCAAATGTAAACAATACATTTTATGCGATCCTCAAGAACATAAATTTCATGAAGAATATGTGCCTCTTCGAGCCTGTATATTTTTAACGTATATTTTTAAAATAATTGTATTAGGTTGTAAATTTTTCTCAGATTTTGCCGATTTGTTTGTATTAAAATTAAATTAGAATACAAATTTATTTTACATTTAAAATCGTCAAACAGTAATATTAATTAAAGACAAATTGTTCTTACTAATTAAACAAATTAATTTTTATAAATAATAAATATTTCTTATTTTTAATTGAATATACTAGGTTGTTCATTAAGTTTTGCGGTTCGATAAGAGAGGGCGTTGCTACTAGTCTAAATTGTTTTTGTTATGTTGGTACACTCTTCATATGAACGTATGTAAAGTTTCATTTCAATCTGTCAATTCATTCTTTGTTTACAAGCCATTTAGTATCGACGTGTCACAGTAGTTTTTTACAATAGAAAAAATCAAGTATCGTGCAGTGATTGAATTTTTTTTTGGAAGGTTTAAAAACAAAGGAAATTTATGAACGAATGTTGAAAGTGTATAAGGACTCTTCGCCTTCAATTAGTACAGTAAAAAGATGGGTTGCTGAATTTAAACGTGATCGTACAAGCCTTGAAGAGCGAACAACACCGGAAATCGTAGAAAAAATACAAGATATCTTATTGGAAAATCGTCGAGTGATTGAAAAAGATTTAGTAGAAGCCCTATCTCGTCTCATTGGGCAGTGTAAGCAAATATTTTAACTGAAGTATTGGGTTTCAAAAAGCTGTGTGCACAATGGGTGCCACATTCGCTAACAATGGAATAAAAACACATTCGAATGCGACTTTCTCAGCAACATTTAGAGTGTTTTCGAAAGGATAAAGTGGATTTTGTGCGTCGATTCATCACTATGGATGAGACTTGGGTCTATCACTATGATCCTAAATCAAAAGAAGAGGTTAAAGAGTGGTGTGAACCTGGTTCTGTTGCTCCGAAACGAGTTCGTGTCCAGAAATCGGCCAAGAAGTTGTTACCATCAATTTTTTGGGATGCGAAAGGAATTTAGTTTATAGATTACTTGCAAACTGGTAAAACAATAAATTCTGAATATTATTGTAACCTTTTAGACTAGCTGACGGAAAAAATTCGTGAATAAAGACCCGGTTTACAGAAGAAAAAAATCCTTTTTCATCAGAACAATGCACCGTGTCACAAGAGCATTTTGACAATGGCTAAAATCCATGAATTAAAGTTCGAATTGTTGAAGCATCCACCGTATTCACCAGATTTGGTGAATTTTAGCGACTTCCATCTGTTTCCAGACCTAAAAAAAATCATACGTGAAAAGTGTTTTTCATCAAATGATGAAGTCATAACAGCTGTGGAAGCGTATTTTGCAGCCCTTCCAGATTCTCACTTCAGGGATGGAATTAATAAATTGGAATCTCGTTGGAACAAGTGTATTGATGTTCAGGGAGACTATACTGAATAATAAAGTGTATTTCAAACCATAAAATTGTGTTTTTTTTATCGAACCGCAAAACTTATAGAACAACCTAGTAGAAATTAATTTAAAAAATACAATAAAAATGATGGAACAATTAAATAACTAAACTTAAGTATTATTATAATCGATTCGTAAGATTTTTATTTGCTCTTTTTCGTTATTTCTTTTTCCTTTTACTAAAATAATCTGTCAAAATATATTTAAGAAAAAAAGTTTATCGTCTAACTCACGATTTGTATTTTTATTTTCGTCAACGTGCGATAAAAATACGAATAAGAATACGGAATGATTTTCAATTAGATTCAGTAAAAGATAGCAAATGAAAAAATAATGTTTGTTCGTGTTCAATATTATTCCGTTAATTGGCTCGTAATATGCCTGCTAGAGCAAAGAAAACGAGCGTAGAATATCAATACCTCAAGCGACAATATAATTGACATGAGTGAATAAAATACATTGGAACTATATTGAAAAGTTACTATATTAACTTCGATCAATATGAGAGGATCGGAATCGTTTATAACAAAGATTTCTTGAAGGAAACTTACGAGTTAACTGCACCATACGATCAGATTATCTAATATCGAATATGCTACATTAATCTAGCGTAACATGAACTAGTTTTATTACCCATTGTCAGTTTCTTGCATAAAATCAGCTTAAATAACTAGAAATTAATAAACTCCCAGAAAAGAATCTATTTAAAAATAATCATTGATGTTAAGAAAGTCTTAAATTATCTTATGTATTAAACGCGCGCACGCGTACAATTAAATAATTTGTTAAAATCATGACAATAATTTTTTATATTAAAAATATGATCCATTTGTCTTATATTAAAAAAGAATTTATTATCATAATATTAATTTAACGCAATACGTAAGAATCTAATGATCATAAATTTAAATAAACAATTTCGTAAGTGGCAAGGGTTTTAGCACATGGTAAAACAAATATGAAATTAGGACGATTAAGTTAGATTAGAATTGCGATGATAACTTTATTTTTGAGAGTGTAGATTCTTTTAAGTCTCAACAAAGACGATCGTAAATGACAGATCAGGTAAAGGTAATTAAATGGTGTCCAAGAGTGTCTTGGCCAGAGAAGTGAAACTTGACCTGTTAACATAACATTTATCGGATCAAGGCGTATAAAATCGATTAACTGTTTAAATATAGAACCTTCTGTATATTGGTCCTATAAGGATCTCATATCATAGTAAGGTATAGTACCTTATATCACAAGCATCTTTCAATGCCATTGTTCAGAGAAATATGATTCGATCGGGCTATCAGAATCTTGCATATGCATGCTCCCATATTATTGTTGCATTTTGGTATGACTTGTGAATTTCTAAACCAAATTTATTATGGATGTCTCTTCCTTTCTGTGTATTCAACAATCACATATGTGCATGTACATGAACCATCATTGGTCATTACGTTACAATGCCTTTCATGATTTTCATGCCGATCATAAGTTTTTCTTCCCTAATCCGTAAAATAAACAAAAGTTACACTCTTTAAAGCGTATCACGTTAAAACACACTATCTATCATTTCACAAAGCAGCGCGTGAACAAAATTGCGTAATTCAAATAGTCAAAGTTTAAATAGAACCAAAAAAACGATCGTCAAATAAAATATAACGGAGATTTCAATACTATTTTCATATCACTTTATTTTTTTTTTTTTTTTTTTTTATAACGCATTGATGTCTTAAAAATTTCTTTTGCCAAAAAAAGGAATAAAAATTAAAAAATAATATTTATTTTATTTATGAGATCGTAATACTTTATTCTTCATTTAAAGATATAAAATTTAAATTTAAATTTAAAATTTTTGATAATTACGTGGAAGTACACTCAAATTAACTAAAAATGTTATCACATTTATTAATAAATTTTGGAAGCATCAGCTATCTATATCGGTATTTAAATATGAAAAAAGATTTATTACTAGCACGTAAATACACGTATACAAATATCTATGGTGCATGCATGTATCTACATATATAAATAGAAAATAAGAGCATAACTAAAGTCAGAAACTAATACGTTATTTCACTAAACCAATAAAATCGCTTATAAATTTTCACGTATGTACAAGGTGTTTCCAAATATGCGGACATAATTACATAGGGATAGTTTAATAATTTAATTATTAAATATAATTTATATAATTTAGAAATAAGGTCATATTGGGGTAATTATATATATAAATAATTTAAACTAAAACCACTCCTGAAGTTACCCATTTATTTTGAACATATATGTGTTACGCAACATACATTGCATACAATAGAATTGTACTTGAGCATAGGTTTATTTGGATAATGTAGATTTTCCGTACAATTTCCTGTATTATATTATTCAGGAATTGTTATTAATCCTTTTTACTTATAGTATATCCTACGTGGTCATATTGTTTGTTTCGTTTTTATTTCTCTCTCTCTCTCTCTCTCTCTCTCTCTCTCTTTAAAGAAGACACAAAAGCATAAATTATCGCTTCGTTGTAAAAAGTATGATAGCGTATATATATGCATGTATATGTATATGCACAATAATAAGTAATGCAAAACATTTAACGACCTGTATCGTAAATAATCCTTTATATTATAATTCAAGCATTTTTATGTAAAATGGTTTAGAATCACGTGTTGTTTTCTTTTTGTTTTTTACTACTGACAATGCAATTATATAAAAACAAAGAATTTGAATTTAACTAATATATCTCGTATTTCTCGAACTATTTTCAATGAAAAAAAAAAACTAGGAATGTAAATATTTGAAGATAATGTGTTAAGCGTTTTGCCGATTAACGAATTTTTGATAATATTTTTCAACATATTTATGTTATTAGAGACATTTAAAAATAAATAAAGAAAATAATAAGACGCTGTTCTGAATAATTAACGAAGAATGTATCTGCGCATTAAGTCCAGTGCTGTTGAATAAGAAATGCTGAAATGTGAAAAATGATAGATAAAAGAGAAAAAAAAGACATAAAGTTATCATTCCGCTGTATGGTTTCAAATTCGGTTTAATCTAGTGTGACTAAAACGCAAAGAAAACGCATTAAAAACACAATTGTTGTAAGATTATTTATCATAAAAATATGTTAACTTAATATTTTTCTTTTAATCGAACATTTTCTTGGAGAAAAGTTTTGATCTCGAAAAATAATAAGAAATAAAGGATAGATAAGAAAATAAAGGATTAGAAAAATTGTGAAAAGAAGAAAATAAAAACGTTGAAAAGATTTGTAATGTCAAATATTTAACTCTCTGGCACCTTAAGCAAAAAGACAAGACAGCACGAGTGAATGCAAGTTTTGTAATTAAATATAATAAAGTTTTTATATTAGAATTCTTGATAAAAAAAACGGGTCTTAGTATTAAAAACAGTCAATGGTTTTCTATTAATAATCGTATAATTTATATTTTAGAATCACTTAACTTTGGCAGACTACGATAAATGAATATACTTCAAATCGTTTATTTCGATTTTAAATAAAAAAAAAAACAGGATTTCATGTTACATTTGAAAAGTGCTCAATAGCGATACATCATCCAACTGTTGGATGTGTTATATACGATATATGATATACAAGCTTGTATATATGATACCCATATAAATAGCGGAAAGTTATTCCCGGAAGTCGCAGTTCGTATTAGACGCTGATGTTCCATATGACTTATGAAATTCATTGTCAAGGGAAATGAGTTTCCTATCTAGAAAATATGATACATAGGTAATATACCCACATATAGATATGCTTATAGATCGATGCAATTAATTAGCTTGAGAATCATCCTTCTATTTTCTTAGTATCATAATTTTTGAAACACTCTTCATATAGGATAACTTTATCTACTTAATATAGAATATTTGATAAAAGTTTGCTCATTTACGACTAAGAAAAAAATTGTCCCGTTATTGCACTCTATGATTGTAATAATACTAATTAGACTAAGAAAATAATTGAAAAGCAAATTACTTTTGAATACTCAAAAACAAACACGTTTAATAATAAATCATGCCAAAGTCTTATGTGTTTTATGATAGTAATATGTAGTTTAATTATTAATAATAAATCAACTATCAATTATGCTCTGTTCTTAACTCTCTATGGACCCGTGTAATTTTGAAGTTACATACCAATAAATTAATATTTTTAATACTATTTTCTCTCTCTCTCTTTCTCTCTTTTCCAATATGATGCATATACGTAGGTTGGAACTTAAATAGTGGCAACTATTTATTCACAACCGATACAAAAGAGTTACATGTTTGCACCTGTTACTGTCCTTCAAAGTAGTCACTAGCGTTGTGTAGAACCCGTTGCCAGCGATTTGGAAGGCTTAGTATACTGTTAGCAGTATTCGCACTCTGTTGATGGTGCGAATGGAGCGGTCTACTGCCTGTCGGATCTCTGGAACAGTTCTGAAGCGAATGTCACGATGGGTTCCGCATGAATTGACGGAAATGCAAAAATGGATGCGTTACGACGCTGCTCAGACGCACTTAGAGCGCTATGAGCGCGAATGAGAGGCTTTCTTATGCCGTATCGTAACACTGGATGAGACATAGCAGTAGACCGCTCCATTCGCACCATCAACAGAACAGGCTCTGCTGACGGTATACTACGCTTTCCACATCGCTGGCAACGGGTTCTACACAACGCTGGTGACTACTTTGAAGGACAGTAACAGGTGCAAACATGTAACTCTTTTGTATCGGTTGTGAATAAATAGTTGCCATTATTTAAGTTTCAACCTACGTATAAGAGTAGAAAACAATGATATATACAATTATTTTTTTTACATAAAAACGAAATATTTTGCACCGTTTCCAATAGTTTACATTCATATGTTAAGATATCGTAAGATTCTATAGTACATTAAATACAATTTCTTTATACAAATGTATTAATATTTCTACATTTAGCTTGAAGATATAATCTGTGGTAAATATATAGAACGTATATTTTCTCATATCAGATTTTTGCATATTAATTTGAGAATCTTAGAAAACATGGAAAAGCAAAGAGTCCTCGTAACGATTAAATCAAAATCTAACAAGCAAATCGTTTTGTAATCTTCTATTTTAAGTAAAATAAGGTCCCTTTCCTTATAATTATGTTCTTTCAAATATTAAAACCTATTTTGACACGGTAACATACAATCACAAAATTGGATAAATCATCTTAAAGACGAAGGAAATGTCACCCGTTAATATTTCATACCGAACAAAATCGATTCAGTAACCACGCACGTCAGGAACAAAACAATATCTAACGCGAAATAAACTATCTTTTAGTGTGATCTGCTAGGGGACTACATATTTTTCGTGCTAACCTTGTATAAAAGTCTACCTTTCGCTTTGTGGTTTTAGCAAATTAGCATTTTCATAATTGCTTAAACTCATCAACATTGATTTTACTTGGTCGCTATTAATATCGTTTTAAATCTCTTATTTGCTTAATTTCACTCATTTTTAGAGAGTTTTAATCTTTCTATTTGTATATTTCTTTAAATGATTATTATTAAATTACGACTTGAATATCTATAAATTTTATTTCTACAAAATCGTTTGACTTTGTTCTCACAATCAGTTATAATAATAAATCTAATGATCACTGTTAATCCCCAAAAATTCCACGAGAGGATAAAATAATTACTGAAAAAAAGAATGAAAGTTGATCGCAGGAAAAAGAATTTTATCTTTGATCGAAATAGAATCGTAAATTAAATAAAAGTATAGAGTCTCCTCCACTTTATTAGAAAGTTTTCTGCAAGGTTATTGGACGAAGAAGAAATTAAGAGTTTTACCTATTACACTGAGCTTTTTCATCGTCGAAAAGGAGCCTATAACCCTTTCTATTGTTCTTCTAGTTCTTCATTTAATTAAAAAGAGAGCAGTTGAAAATTATATAACGTTAAAATTTCGTTAAGGTTCAATTTTATGGCTTTCTATTGGCACAATAGGAATAGTTTTCTTCTTCTTCTTCTTCTTCTTCTTCTTCTTCTTCTTCTTCTTCTTCTTCTTCTTCTTCTTCTTCTTCTTCTTCTTCTTCTTCTTCTTCTTC
>NW_015149020.1:42609-74114 GCF_001465965.1 Polistes dominula
CTTCTTCTTCTTCTTCTTCTTCTTCTTCTTCTTCTTCTTCTTCTTCTTCTTCTTCTTCTTCTTCTTCTTCTTCTTCTTCTTCTTCTTAATAGGACTGCATCCTGTTTTATATACATATGTAGTTAAGCCTTCTTTCCTCAGAGCGTTTGTTGTTCTTATAATGTCGACATCCAGCTTTCATGCCACCGTTTTGGTGGTCCTCTTGGTGGTCTCGTTATTCCAAATTTTTCTAATTTCGCCACTTTTAACCTTACAACATCTTGAGTCCCACATTCCTCTCTTATTTCTTTGTTTCTTCTTCTATTTCTTAGTGAATTCCCTGTTATGGCTCATAGCGTCTTTATTTCCCTAGTTCTCAGGATATGCTTTGTTATCGCGGACTCTGCCTTTGTTTCTGCCGTATAGGTTATTATCGGTTTAACGCAAGTTTTGTAGATTCGTATCTTGCTTTCGATGCTTATGTGCTCGTTTCTCCATATTATACCTCTGAGGTATCCAGAGATTATAGAGGCTTTTGTTATTTGGTTTCTTACCACCTCTTCCAGATTTCTATCACTTGTGATAGTCACTCCTAGATATTTAAATCTCATCACTTGTTTGATACTTTTGTTGTATACTGCTAACTTGCATCATCTAGACTCCTTGGAGATTGTGAGTGATTTGGTTTTCTGTACCGAAATGGTTAATGGTCATATTAAGCTTTCCTACATATAGTGTTTTCATACCTTTTATACATCAGTAGTCCCACTTCTAAGGTGGCTCTTTTGTTCTTATCTTTTCCGTTATAGAATAGTATATAATCTTCGTATCTAGAGTTGACTTTACCTTTTTTTTTGTTTCGGAAAGAGCACAGACATCTAGTTTGTGTTTTTTCATTTCCTCTATTCCACATTTTCTGTTTACCGTTTTTCCTTGCCGTGTCATCATAAAAGTTATCCATTCTGTCCGAGGCTTTATTTCTATTCCTATAAGCATTTCAAAATTTTTTTCTAAAGGTTAAGTTGCTAGCTTCGCCATCGAACCCTCCTCTTTTACCTGGGCTTGAGACCAGCTAATTGTTACTAGGCAGAGTTAATAGAAATAGTAAATAATATAATTATTTTAATATACATACATTCTGATTTCTTTGTTGTAGGATTTTTCAAACTAATTACGTTATTTAAATTGAATCAAGCGAGATAAAAGCCACCAATCCAATCCAACAGACTAACCTTCAATGATCTGATATCGATTAACCTTCTATGGACAGAATTTTTGTTTTAAATATAAAAAAATTTATAGAACGGAAATTCAACAATTATAAACATATATATACAGATGAACAACAAATATTCCGGTTTAAACAATTTTATTACAATAAATTCACTGTGTTACTTTCAGATAACAACGTCCTATAAACCAATAGTGTTTGCATTTTTGTGTATAAAACTTAAGCGTGAAATTCCACGAAGCAGTTTGCATCTGGCGTTAAATATAAATGTACATTGCATTTTGAACATTTTATTTTCGAAATTCCTTTACACCCGGAATTTTTGCAGAGTCCTCTATCATCCGAAAAAATTGGTCAACGTGCTACTTCATCTTTTCGTAGTTTTGTACTGGAAGTACTGTATTTGATCTCCTTTTTTTATATTTTATGTAATTGTTTATCTACATTGATGGAAAGAGGACGCCCTTTTCTTACAGATTCCTTTATGTTCCTAACATAAACAGGATGCAATGTCAGTTTTAAATATCAATGAATTATATTGATGCCCGGGGCTTACAGAATGCGATGAACAGTCTCACTTATATAACAGACAAGCATTGACCACCGTTAAATCTAATAAATAAAACATTTTGCGATGGTACCACTTTCTTGATCGAATTTTTATTCGATACAACGCTATCAATGAATCAACGAAGTCTACTCCACTCATGTGTTGGAACACACAAGCTTTCAAGCTAAATATAACGAAATCTGCCTTAATAGTCCATTGTTACTTCAAAGTAACAGAACTGTATCATAAAATATTAGTAACCAAATGATATTTGAAATGCAAACAAAGAAGTTGTTATTGATATACAAACTCAGAACTATTGTATACATAATTGTGTATTCTGTAAACAACAACACACAGAAGCACAAATAATATCAATTGAAACAAATGATTTCGCTAACTTCTACTACAGATAGCTTACATAGCATTTATTTTGTTATTTTAGGTTTATGTTACTAGCAATTGGCCTGAATTATTAATTCGTATTAATCATTTCAGAGACATCATAGAGTTAAGATGTATACGCCATCTGATTAAAAAAACGAAAATTCTTTGATAAAATATCGAAAAATTAGTATGTTACTTGAAAGTAACACGGGGCCATAAAGGGTTAAATATATTTCAGATACCAAATTTTAATCACAGAAAAATATTTTAACAATTCTATCGAATATTCATTCGGCTGTCTTTTATTTCTTTTTTTTATTGTTTTTGCAATGTTTTTTGATACCGTATTTATTAGTAATATAAATTTTCTTTAGTTAACAAATCTAAAATAAAACTATTGATTGTAATTTTATTAATCATATAAAATAAAAAATTTTTGATGAGTTGATAATTTTGTGCAAAATAAAAATAACAAAATAAGTAAATTCATATCATTTTATAAAAAATTATTTGTCACTTTGAGACAATAGATTGGTTTATCATAGATATTTGCATAATTTTGTTGAACTGATCAATGATGATGATTCATGAACCAATCTTCGTTAATATTTATAAATGAAAATTGTCGAGAACGTAACAGCTGACGTAAAGTACTTGTGAAGTTAAAACCACACTTCTACATAGCGACCGAAGATAAAAAAATAATAGAACGTAGAACGGAAATTCAATTATCCTCTTTTCTTTCTAGAATTAGATATTTTTTATTTTGTCCTGTTTTATATGAGTCGTTTATTTTTAAAATTATGCGGGTTTACCTTTTTTATTCTTTTATATTCAAATATTAGATCCTATTACGACTATTAATAAGATTAATTGAGTTTTTCTAAATTTAGACTAATGCTATTTACAAAATAAATGGCTTGTATAACCTAATATTTATGTCTAAAATTTCTGAAATTAAAATTAAATAAATTAAATTATATATTAAAATAATAATAATAAATTATTAATAATAAATTATAATATATATTAATTTTAATTATAGTATCATTTATTTACAAAAATGAATATTTTTATTAATAATATATATATATATATATATGTATATATATGTGGGGTGCGAGAATGTGAGTGAGAACACTTAAGCATGAGTGGGCCAGAGAGTACTTATCGGATATAGTTAGGCAAAGGATAAACTATGTAATATAAACAGCCGAATAACGATAGAAAGAGCGTCACCCAAGGAAGTAAATTAAAGAAAAGAAACCAAGAGGCAGTCATCGTTTAGTAGCCGAGCAAAGAAGGCGTATTACCATCACNCCAAGAGGCAGTCATCGTTTAGTAGCCGAGCAAAGAAGGCGTTTTACCATCACTGTATTTTTACTTCTTTATATTAAATATATTGCATATCCGTGAAGAGAGGTTTTTCTTTCTACATCAACCTATTAATAACACCGCGGAATTCTTTCCTTTTTACTCGTTAGATATCCTTTAGGAAGACTAACAGAAGAAGGGGAATCCCACATATATATATATAAATAGATATTAAATTCTTTACAGCCTTTTATACTACAGTAAATGTACTTAATGTTCCGTAATAAACTTATATAAACTTTATATAAACCATAATTTTCATATTAATAATTATCAATAATAACTACTTATAAACAAATAACTTATTAAAGATCTATCAATTAATATAAGACGAAAATTTATTAATTATTATATAATATGTATTTATAAGCAAGATCATAGTTGATTGTATTTGCAATTATTGATTACCGATTACGCAGGTCATCTTAAGAATCAATTTTCTTTAAAAATGGAATGGCGTATATTTATTATTGAATAGTTACAAAATATCTTCTTATTCCTGGAATTAATTAATGGATAAAGTATTGACAATATATAATGCTTGAATATAAGCTTTAACAAAGATTCTCCGAAATTATTAATCTCTATATTTTCCATGCCACGAATTTCAATACCCTAGTTTCATGAAACAACTACGTCATGCAAATTGTGTAAATGAAATCAGTGCAAACGAAATATATCTAGTACGTTGCGTGTGTATACACATGGTCTTGCATATTATATTTAATTGAAAACTATGAAAATCAGAAACTAAGAAAACAAAAATTTACATGTCTATTATATTTGTTTAGGAGGAAAAACAAATTTAACGTAATAAATAATTTTAATGCGATACACCAATCATTTGCTATGCTATTAGATTAAGGTCAAGTAAAGCTGTTCTTATATTTTACATTTCATTATATTTACACACTTGTACTAGCGTAGGCATACATGTAGTTGTGTATCTACGTGGGTACGTAATTTAATTTATCGATTTCTTTTAAAAGCGTAAGAAAAAAAATATCATATGTGCAGGTCACACAAGTTAGAAGTGAAACCTTCAAAAAAGCAAGTTTCGAGAGAATGAGACGAGTGCATAGTATCAGGAGTAGGATCATTTATTATATAATATTATTAAAATATTAATTTTCTATATTGCTACAATAAATTATATTATTTTTATTGGAAATATAATAGTAAGTATAGTGTATTTTTTAAAGAACGTGTCATTTTTCTTCTATTTAAAAATGTTTATATTTTACTGAGAAATTAATATAAATGTATTTAATACGCAAATTATTTCGACGAAGAATGCGAGTTAGATGTCAAAGTCCGAAACGAAGCGCGTATCTCGTGGCTGGCCCAAAACACGGATCTAACCCAGAACCAATTTCACAGTATTAGGCAAGCGACTCAAAATTTAATTAAGAACAAGAAGCGACAATTTTTAAAACAAAAAGTTGAGAAAATTGATGAAAATTGTCAAAGCAGTAACGTCCGTGGTATGTACGCGGGGATTAATAGACTCAGAAAGGTATTCCAAGCTAGGACGGATCTAGTCAAAGATGCGAACAACAATTTAGTTTCGGATAAAACGGGGATATTGTGTAATGTAGAATCTGAGAACGACCTGGAAACTGAGAATTTCAAGTTCCATACAGCGGAACCTATGGTTAGTGAACCAACGATGTTAGAAGTAAAAAGCGCGATAAAAAAACTAAAAAATCATAAATCACCGGGTAACGACTCGATTTCTGCGGAGCTAATAAAATGGGGGGAGGGAGGAAATAAATTAAATGAAGAAATTTTTGAGCTAATCAAATTAATATGGAGCAAGGAAACATTGCCGGAACAATGTAAAGAGTCGATTAAAATTCTAATCTTTAAAAAGGGAGACAAAATGGATTGTAATAATTACCGGGGTATTTCACTTTTACCGACGTGTTACAAAATACTATCAAAAATCTTRCTAGCTAGGATAGTACCGTATGCGGACGAGATAATAGGAGATYACCAGTGCGGTTTTAGGAGAAATAGATCGACTRCARACCAAATTTTTGCTATTMSGCAGATCTTARAGAAAAAATGGGAMTTTAATCAGCCRGTACATMAACTTTATATAGATTTTCAAAAAACGTACGACTCGGTAAAACGARAAAAAATGYWCRAAATCCTAATACGACAGGGGATACCAAGAAAATTGKTYAACYTTGTTCAACTTTGCCTAAAGGAAACTAGGGGTAAARTGAGGTTAGGTAAYCAAATGTCRGAAGATTTTAATATMCATARCGGGTTAAAACAGGGGGABSCATTGTCAYCCCTTTTGTTYAATTTAGTACTGGAATTCGCTGTCAAAGAACTGCAGAAAAGTAAAGATGGTCTACAGTTGAACGGGACAACACAATTGTTGACATACGCGGACGATATTGCTTTGTTAGAGGACAATGAACAGGCATTAATTAATAACTCAAAAATATTAATAGATAGTACTAAAGATCTGGGACTTCAAAAAAGCGCGGAAAAAACCAAATATATGGTAAGCGATAGAGTTCAGAATAGGCCTAGTACTGGAACTTTGGTCGTCCGAGATAAAACTTTTGAGCGGGTCAGCAACTTTAGGTATTTAGGATCGATTATAAACCAGACGAACGAAATTAACGAAGAACTTAAGAAAATAATCAATCTAGGCAATTCATGTTTTTATTCGGTCAACAAATTACTCAGCTCGCGGTTGCTGTCTAGGCGATTAAAAATCAGGATATACGGGACAATCATCCTGCTGGTAGTCCTTTATGGTAGCGAATCGTGGTCGCTTACGTTACGGGACAAAAAGAAATTTAGTGTTTTCGAAAACAAAGTTCTTTGTATAATCTTCGGTACAAAACGTGATGAGGAAACGGGCGAATGGAGAAAACTCCATAACGTTGAAGTACATCGATTGTACAACAAACCGGACATTATCAACGTCGTAAAATCACGCCGATTAAGATGGGCTGGTCACGTGGCGTGCATGGGGGAGAATCGAACGGCGTACAAAATATTGGTCGGTATACCAAACGGGAAAAGACCACTAGGTAGACCGAGACGTACATAGGAGGATAATATTAGAAGGGACCTGAAAGAAATAGGCTACGAAGACCGCAAATGGAAGGATCGCGCTCAGGGACGGTAACAATGGCGGGATTTGGTATTTACGGCAATGAACTTTCGAGTTCCTAATGCCAGTTAATAATAATAATAATAATAATAATAATAATAATAATAATAATAATAATACGCAAATTATTATAATTAATAATATAATTTTCTTATATGTCTGGGTTGATACATTTATATATTAATTGGATATTTATTAGAAAAACATATAAAAAAAGTAAATTCTATGGACATATTTAGAATTTTACGAATCGAATACATTTTATAAAAAAAAAAACACAAAAATAATTTGTGACAATAATTTATTGAACGGAATGTTTCAGCTGCTTCTAATGTATCCTCCAGTGTTGCCTAATTTTTTCTCTTTGGCAGGCAATACAATTATTATATTCTATGTAATTCGTAATTATTAACACGTTGAGCGCCACACTCATTTTCAAGGAAGTACCCGTCAGGCCACGCTCGCCGCTTAGAAATAATATCATCATGTTATACGCTGTCAGCCAGCGATGGCTGACGCGGCCTAAACGGAAAGAGTCTAGTGTCCGCCACCGATGACAGACGTGGCGCTTAACATGTTAATTGTAATATTAGCGTAATCAAGAATTTTATACTGTGGGGGTTATAGATAGAGGAAGAAAAAGATGATATATATATATATATATTAAATAGGAAGAATTCATATTAAAGTAAATGATAACAGATGAAGAAGAATAACAAATATACAAAGATTAATTTAATAGACAGATACTATCAAGCAGAAGCAGATTTACTTACAGACGCAGAATAACTTTTTATCAGATGGAGATTAACAACATCAGAGAGAAAATATAAATTAACTTAACTTAACGCATATTTATACTAAAAGGGACCAACGCCCTTTTAGAGAGGGGCAGGGAAAAGCTCGTACTCCCACCGTTTTAATTGTTATCGCCAACGATTCTCTCCTTAGCAACGATTTTCCAAGAAATTGTTAAAAGAAAGAGAATAACACGAAGAACAGAAAATCGCTTACAAAGAAAAGGAAATTGTAACCTAATAGGTCTTATCGCCAACAATACTAATTTTTCAATAAAAATAGAAACTTCAATAAAAAATGATATAACATACTGTAGAAATATAGAAAAAAAATAAAATAAAACAATGAAAGTAAGAACTAAATAAAAAACCCGATGAGACTCAATACAGCGATCTATCGGTTATGAGTTTTGGCCTTGACTTTTTAACATGTTTATTGTGGCACAAGAATTACATTATATTTTAAAAAACTATAAAAATAAACAAAAACTTTGAAGTATAAATTATTTTCAGTTACGCCTATTTTAAATAAAAATTAAATGAGGAACTAAATAAATAATAGCTTAATTAACTACGCTAAAAGGAATAATTAATACTAAACCTAAACCCTATAGAAGAAGATGAGTTCAGTCTTCAGACTAGAATTTTATAAAAGCCTCTAAGCTAAACGATGACTATTTATTTGAGTTGCGTCCAAAAAAAGTGCAATAAAAAAGGAAGCACACATATTTGGCCGCTATAAATATAGTTGACGCTACAAATATAGCTGATTTAATGTTTCAAGAAATAGTATATAGGAATACTAGTAAATCTTTAAACCTAATTTTCTCGAAAACGGTTGTACCTAGGAAGTTAATTACTATACACTGTATGTACGGTCTGTAACCCTAATGAACCCATATAAATTTATAAAGTTTCATAAAAGTCTTAAAAATACAAGCTCTGGGTTCTATGTGAAATAATATGAGTCGACGATTCGTAGTATATGCAGTCACACACAAACACACACACATATACAAGGCACCTACGTGCGGAACTACGCACTACTATAAAGCACCGCACAAAGAGAAAACCGAGAATAGGAAAAACTGTATACTATTTAGATTCTGTCTCATTCTCTCGCTGGCTAAATCCTATAGGTCTGTATATATATTCGTCTCTTTCTCTCTTCTTACTAACGTCTCCGTTCTTTTCGTTTCTTCGAGTTTGTTTGTTTTGTTTATCGCTACCTGTCGCTTTTTCGTCCTATCCGTTTTCAAATCACCCCCATTCTAAAGAAGTTTTCTCTTTAAAATCTAAAATAAAATCTTTAATATAAGATCGAGTTTAAGGGTAAGTTCACATTGGGCGCTCAGCGTTACGTACACACACCGCGTTTAGCACGGCGTTCGACGTGTGTTAGTAAAGCGAATATACGTGGTTCAGTTCGGAAATGGACATCGAAGTGTTTGATTGTCAAATAAAAACAAAATCACGCGATCAAATGTACAACTTTATGGTTGTATATTATATATACATTATATATATAAATGTACGCTTCATGTATCTCGAAGCGCACAGCTGACGTTTGCTCAACGCGCGTTCGAATGAAAAAATGTAAACGCACGTTTGACGCGCGCTTGACCCGGAGAACGCCCTTGCATGTGTACACTTCAATAGAATTACTGGCTTTCAAAACGCGCGTTAGCAAAGCGCGTGTTTGAAAGCGCCCAATGTGAACTTAGCCTTAGCCTAAGATTTTCTTATTTAAAACGAGATCGATTACTATATTGGTGTTTTACGTATTTTTTATTTTTTCGATACAACATGTTAACACGAATTTGTAATAATTATTATTCCTGCGAGTTCGAAATTGAACAAAATTAAAATTAAAGAAAAATAAAAACAAATCATGGACATTTTATAATTCAATTTGGATCGACTAACGGTATATTTGCAAGTGCGTACTGTAGATAACTCTGATTTAATTGAAACGTGTTTCAACACTGTATACGATAAGGAACACTCGCAAAAATGTTCCATGTTGGATTTTCTGTTAGAAAGAAAAAATGTAACTGACAGAAAACAACACTGTTGGATGCGTATAAAGTAGACAAAGCAAACATACATATGCGTCTTTAGTTGTCCCACTTTTCAAAATACATGAAAATATCCAACGAACATACAAAATTGTTGCTTCAATCTCGTTTCAGATTCACATTTCTCAAAAAACAAGAAAATACTCGGAATCAATCAAGATGATTTTTTTATTTTCTTCTTTCTTCCTTTTTCTCTTTCTGACCCTTCTAAAGCTTTTTATTAGCCAATAAGTTACCTTAAACTTTTTATCAGTTTAAATTTAATTAAAAAATGAATTTTATTTTGAATTTAAAAAAGATTTTGTGTAGCTAACAATAATAACACTACAATATTCATTTTTTTTTAATAATGTTTGATTTTTTATATCTCATTAAATAATCAATAATTTTATAATATTTTGTAATAATCAAAATATTAGGGAAATATTAGATTACTAATAATCTATAAATATTAGAAACTCTCTAAATAAATATTAGAAACTAAAGTCATCTAACGAAAAAATAATCGATGACTTTTTCCCTAACCTAATATTTGGTATCTTATATCTTTTTTATTTAATAATTCTTCTTTCTGTGTGCTAGTATTTCAAATCTAAATAAATAAATTGTTAAATTATTTATATAGAAAATTCGTAAATTACTTATCGACCAACTCAAATTTTTGTCTCTCTCTTTCTTGAAAAGAAAAAAAATACGTTATAGGAGAACGAAAAAAAGAATTTGACGAAATTAGTTCGCAATCCATTATCCTCAATAAAACATCTGCTTTCACGAGGAAACATGTTATTGCGTTCGTAATCAAATTTCAAGGTGGAAAATTAAATGACCTGTACAACATTCGAAGTTTCACATTTAATCGGATTATTTTATTCCTTAAGGTCTTTTCAAATTGTTACTTCGCATTATTTCTTCAATACGAGAGTTTATCCAGAAAATGTATTCTCGTGAAGGAAGTTTTTTTTTTATGTGAAATTTGTATAGGGAGAAAGGTGAGAGAAAGAAAAGAGAGAAAAAGATAAAACCCACAGTCGATCAACAATATAGAAGGTTCTAGTGTTAATTGATATGTGCGCGTGCACGCGTGTGTATATTATGTGTGTGAAGGGTGTGAGGGTATCAATATCAAAATCAGTTTAATACCCATTAAAGTAAGAATAATATACAAAGTACATATTTATTAACCCCTTAAGCAGCACGCTCGAGTTAACTCGAGCGGCGTATTATTTTATATTTCTATGATTTTTTACACTTAAATATAATAGAAAATGGAAAATAAGAATGTGAAAGCAAAGAAAAAAAATTGTCTTTTTCCAAAAAATGTTTTTTCCGAAATAGTAATTCGAAAAGAAAGATTAAAAAGTCGACGTACGTGTAACATTGCAATATTCGGCTCTTCTCTGTAATATGGAACAAAATCCAAAATTAACATAAAAATATTGATTATTTCTGTATTTTTCTCATTCTTTTGTCAAAACAATGTTCTAAACTATGTCTTTATGCAAAAAAAAAAAAGATTTTTTTGGCCGTTTTTTTTTTTCAAAATCATTGCTGCTTAAGGGGTTAATATACTTGGAACATTAAACAATTTCGATCTGATAGTTTATCAGATGAAGATTTTGAATTTAAAATCATCACTGATCGAAAACTTTAAGATAAATATATTTAATCGTTAAACTCGACTATGTTTTAAATTTATTTGCTTTTATCGGTCAAGTAATCGTTAAGAAGAATAAATGATTTATACGATGTAACAATGATAGAATAAGATTAAAATAAAGTAACGCGATAAAGATAAAACGTAATCGAGCACTCTTCGTTTCTTGAATAGTTAATCTTGAAAGTCGCTGGAGATTTTCTCAACGTTTTTTATGTTCATTACAATGCAGCGTTCTATCAGAGGATCGATAGTGCAATATACGTAACAGCAATCTTGAACAGTGCCTTAGTTTTTATCATAACTGATTCTTAATCTCAAATCAAATTTCTTATTCATTCAAGGGGTAATATCAGATAATATTAAATAATATTTAAATATAAGGGATACTGTAGATCTCAGGTTCCATTTTCTACAAATTTATTTTCTTAATAATTCCAATTGTTATTGTAATTATCATACAATAATTTAAAAATATTTAAATTAATTTGTATTCACACATATTATTTAAAAATTAATTAAAAAAAAAAAGAAACTTCGAGAACACGTACAATTAATAAAGAATAATTTATTCTTACAACAGTAAACACTCAGAAACAGAAGCTAGTGTTGTTTGCTCATAAATCGCTGCATAATTTAAATCAACTTAAGAAGGATAGTGTCGTTAGAGTAGGACACACGTGTAACAGTATTATTAATTTAAATGTCACTCAATGCAAAATCGAATAATAACGGATAATAAATTTAAAAAGAATCATTTGTTATAAAACTTCTGACAACAAAATTATACTTCCTTGTATGTGTGTATGTATGTGTGTGGGGGCGCGCGCGTGCGCGCGAGTCTGTGGGGAGTGCCCTGCGCACATAGCTTTCGATAGTCTCGTTAGACCGTAAAGCCATATGGTGAACGGAGAAACAGTTAAGATCGCTTTTGTCATACAACAATCGATTAAATAGGTAAACACGTGTCACAACGTTTGTCAAACTGAACCGACCACTTTCACAAATATTTGGAGATTCGATTGTGTCCACGTGCCGTTTCTATAGCAAGAAAGCAAACGTTAAACAATAAAACAAAAATATATATTAAATTTGATTTATTCTATTTCGTATGTTTTCAACAATTATACGATTTTATTTATTGTATATTTTACATTCAAAATGCCCATTTTTTAATATTTATTGATAATAACAATTAAGTAATAATACGTACATAAATTTGTATTTATTAAACTTGTTAATTTTAATATCTTATTTCCATAAATCTTTATTAATAATCGAAGTTAACACGCATAGGGGTTTGTTTTTTGGAATTGAAATCTAATAATATATAAGCCGTTTATTTGGAAAGTGGCCTAAGTCTATTTTTGTTCGAATCGAGATATTGAAGGGTTTGCGTTGGATTAAATTTAAAAATATAGTTAATAGATGACTTAGAGTAGCGGCCATATACTTACGTACACTTCATATTTTAACTTTTAAACTTTTTTATGGTTTTTTTCATACTTATCTAGCTGATTCAATGTTTTATTTCAAAGTATCGATTTTGCAGCAATCAACTACTTACGTACACTGAGATTTGTCGTATTTAATTTTTTAATAAGCGAAATTTGGAGAATGTAAATAGTATTCATCAGTGTCTATTGACAATTTGAATAGATCAGACGTGATATAAAGTCTCCCGTAAAGAGTAAGCGAAAAAATATTGCGCCAGAAGAACGACGATTAGTGCAACGTTTCGGCAAAAGTGGCAAATCATATCGACAAATATCTGCAGAATTGGAACTGTCAGTTATGGCATGTCACCAAGCTGTTAAATATATTGATTATAATGGTACATCGAATAACATTCCTCGTAAATCAAGACCTCGAAAAACTGATAGAAGATCGGTCCGAAAAATTCATCGTCTATCTGAAGGTAGATTTAGAATAGATAGATTAAAACTGCAGTCGATATTCACAGAGAGATAACTGCAAATTTACATACTAAAATAAGTATAAGAACTGTCCAACGACGACTGAATGAATTTCAATTAAATGTGCTTGTTACCAGAAGAAAACCATTCATATTAGAAAAGAATCGCCGGGCCCGGATTGCTTTCGCAAAAGAGCATATTAATTGCCCCCTCCCCCCAAAATGGTCCAAAGTTCTATTTACGGACGAATCTAAATTTAATAGATTAGGTTCTGATTGGAAAGTGTATGTTAGACGACGGAGAGGTGAAGAATACAAGAAATGTCGTTTAAGACTTACTATAGACAAATTTGTATATCTAAACATTGTAAAGGATCAGTTAATAAAATTTACTGAAAAATATAGGCCATATGATTGGATTTAGTAAGCGGATAATGATCCGAAACACACCGCACGCGTGATAAAATCATTTTTAATTTAAGTTGTATTATTTTAAGTTAATTTAAGTTGAAAATATCTATAAAAATATAAATATTTCCGTATGTACGTAAGTATGCGTCTGCAAGACATTTTATTTAGGAATAGAAAAATATTCAAAATTCTTTAAATATGATCAATTGAGAATCCTTGCTTTTTCATTTCATAATGTATGCTAGGGACTTATAAAAAATTAAATTGATTTTTGTATATCTCTAGAATTAATATATATACAACGATTTCAATGTGATCTTGCTAGGTGTAAGTAAATATATGGCCGCCACTGTATGTGTCCATAATTATATAACATTAGAGTTCTAACATTAAACCACTTTCATAATTATGGGCACATATAGGATGTTCATAGATTTACTAGCCAACGTTTATCTCTTAAATAGTAGATATTTGAAAAAAATGAAATTAAAGAAATTGATACTGTTTTTTATAAGCAATGTAATGACGCATATAATTTTTTTATATTTGTATTATTTTTTGAGATATGAAGGTTACCTTCAGTTTTTTAAGTGAGGGTTGTATATGTATTTTTATATCACGTGAAAGCGCATATCAAAACAAATTCAACAATGAACCATATCATGATCTTGAGACAGCATAAACGCTGGCTAGTAAATCTATGAACACCCTGTATATAGTAGAATAATGTTTTTTGGTTTCTAAAGGTGTTAAATTTATCATCCCAATTAGCATAATTAACATTATTTAAGAAATAATATGTTTGTGATGGGTATGATTGGACTTAAGCCACTTTCAAAATCAATGAAATGAAATGTTCAATTCTTAAGAAAGCACAAGTCTATAGGAAAAGTAAATTTTCCAATAAAAATAAATGTATACACTTTTATGTTATAAAAACAAAAAAATATTCAACTTTTATTCTTTGTTAAATAATTTTTACATTAAAATTAATATTGTTTTATTAATTACTAGCAAATCACTAGCTTGTTTTACTTATTGCAAAAAACCCCAATAATATCTCTTTAAAAAAATGTCAGAGAAAATAAGCGGATTTTATAGAAATGTATGTGCTCCATAAAACTGAATTTAGCTCACTTGAACGTGTTTTATTAAATTTTAGTGTGCTAAATGCTTCCTTTTAAATTTCTTTCTTTTCTAAAAAAACAGGAGTTAAAAAGTTTAGAAAAAAAAAATAAAATTAAACTCTCTTTTGTATGTACAGGTATCCCTCCAACACCATGGTTTTTCCTAACACAATTTCGCTATAACACGATTTACAAATTGTGGCAAATCCTCCAACAACATGGTTTCTCCTAACACGGTTTCGCTATATCACGATTCATAATTGCGGGAATCCTCCTACAACACGGTATCCTATAAAACAGTTTTCTTTCAAAAAACCTTTTTACAACACTGTACTTCTACAGCCGCAACGAGACTTACCGTCTTAAAGATACAGTATTACGGAAAGTATTTCTTTTCATCTCCATGGCCTGTAAACAAAAGTGTCTCACGCTGTTGTGAACTAAAAACATTAACGTTAAATGCGTGTTGGAAGAAGATATGGCCCTCTTTAATTAAAATAGAAAACGTGCGTGAATCGTCACAAAATGAAATTGGTGGCATATTAGAACTTGCTAAATCAATCGGAGGCGAAAGTTTTGTGGATATGGCTATTGTGGACGTTCAAGGTTTATTAGTGGAAGAAGAAGTTGACGAAGCGGATTTGATAGAAATGGTATCCGAAATTGTAAATCAAATTGATCCTGAGGACACTAGCACTGATGAAGACTGTGTTTTTAATAAGTTAATATTACAAATATTACAAGAAGGCATAAACTTAGCTAAAAATCTTAAGTCATTTTTCTTGAATGCAGATCTTCCAAAGAAAGGAGCCGAAAATTCAAAAGGAAGCATCACAACTGTCTAGCTCCATACCGAGAAATTTACAATGACCTGATGATAAACAACAAGCAAAGTAAAATTAAAAATTTTTTAAAGAGGGAAGAAAATGCAAGAACTTTAAATGAAAAAGAACGTTCTGAAAATCAAGGCGATATCATTCCACTGAAAAAACGTTCTCGGTTGATTAAATTGAGCAGTGATGACGAAAAAATAAATTAAATTAAAGTTACGTTAAATTAGGATAATATTTTTTGTCTTGTATTGTTCATACATTTATATTGTTAATAAAAATTAAGTTGTTTATTTAAGAAAAAAAAAAAGAATATTTATTTTTTAAAAGTTTTCGGAACGTAACCCCTCCCCCCCTTTTTGTATTGGCTCTAGGTCTCAAACAACACGGTTTCAAATAACACGGTATTTTCTAAGAACCTATCTATCGCGTTGTTGCAGGGAGACCTGTATATGTAAATAGATTGATAGATTATTGAGTCTTCTCCAGTTTGTATATGCGGGAAGTATATATAATTGTGGTGCTTAAATTTTGAGCCTAAAATAGAAACAATTTTTTTGGTTCAATCAAGTTTTATTTTAAGAGATAAAAATATTTTTTATTGAAGCTCTGACAACTTTTTAATTTAACCCATAAATATATAATATTTAATAAATTTCATTTAAATAAAATTACTTAATATCTAATAAGATTTTATCGAATACGATTATTTAATAATGTAATTTAATTATATGTAACCATATTGCGATATACACGTATAATTACAAATGTGTGTGAAAATACAAGATTGAAGAAAAAGAAAAAATATAAATTTAAAGATAATTGACAGAAATTTGTCATTTCTATTTTAAGACAAAATGCAGTTGGATTCTTTTATATAAATTTTATACTAAACTTTAAAATTGATTCTTTTGAATGGTCATGTAAATTGTCCCGAGTATTACCTATTGTCAAGAGTTTTCAAATTTCTATAAAATACCTACATAGATCCTCCCACACAACTCAATAAAAATACAAATAAACAAACACAGTAAGAGTATTTTGTATTTCAAAGAAATTCAAAGTAAATTGTCCTGGTATATCTACTTGAACTTGACAAGTTAATACTGCGGGAAAAAAATGCGGCATTGCTCGGTTAACGGTAAGTTATGCTAATGTAAGCAAATTATTTCTTTTTTATTCAATTGCAAATAAGGTTCATTGCGTTCATTTTGACGTCGCGTGTATACAAGTTAAACAGACCAAAAAATCTGCGACAATTCCTTCCTGCATTCTCTTTCTCTTTCTCTAGTAAATATCTTATTAGATAAAAATAAAATTATAATATTACGACAAATGATAGTGGATAAATAAATGAGTAATATTTAAACAAAACTTAATTTATTTTATGTTTCAGACTGTCTCAGTGAGTGTTAGTGTTTTAACATTAACCTGCATATCGATAGACCGATGGTATGCCATTTGTTACCCATTGAAATTCAGATCTACTACAAAATGGGCAAAAATAGCTATTGTTATTATCTGGACAGTATCTTTCATTTTCGGTAATAATCTCTTTTCTAACATCATCATACTACAACATTAAAATGTTAATTTCATTCATTTTTGTATTATTTTATAAGAAAAAAATTATTATTTAATTATAGTTAATAAACTTAACAGAGAATGCTTTAAATATTAATTTTAATTAATGTATATTCTTTTCTTTTTACTAACTCTTTTATGAGTTCGAATCACTACTCTATTACTCTACTAACACCTTCTCACATAATTCAATACTATACAAAGAGGTCGTGTTTACCGCTTTTCTGGAGCAACAGCGCACAATTTTTATTTTTTATTTTTCCAAGCGAATCATCACCCATCCATGTTATAGTCTAAGAGCCCGTGAACCCCAGACCTTCGTTTTTTATAAAAGCTGAAAGTTTGTCAGCGCATGCTCCCAACACAGGTAAGAACGATGGATCATTATGAAGTTTGGATTACCGTGGCTTTGGCAGGTAAACGGTACTAAATGTGTGTATAATACCGATCTAAATTCATCAAATGATAAAGTATTGTGATTTTTTGGTATTACCTTCAGAATATTATAAAAAATCATTAATAATATAAAATTTCATTCATTGCCAGACACTTAACGTCGTGTCAACCCCTTGCCAGACACCCTGAATGTTCATGAAATTAAAATTCTACTTACGTTATAATATAAAAGCTAATTTTTATATATAATACTTGAGTAATAATTAAATTATTTTTCTCCATTAGCCAGACATTTTTGATAGTTCCAACCCCTTGCCAGAAGAGATTCGTGATTAGAATGATTTATGCAAATAAACTTTTTGACATTTCATGAACAGTAAGGGTGTCTGGCAGGAGGTTGCCACGATGTTAAGTGTCTGGCAATGAATAACGTGATTTTTAATAATATTCTGAAGTTAATAGCAAAAAATCACACTTTATTATTTGATGAATTTAAATAAGTATTTTACACACATTTATTACCGTTTACCTGCCAAAACCACGGTAACCCAAACTTCATAATAGTTCATCGTTCTTATCTGTGTTGGAAGCATGCGCTGACAAACTTTCAGCTTTTATAAAATAACGAAGGTCTGGAGTTCATGGGCTTTCAGTCTATTACTAACCGTGCCTATTGCGCCATACTGCTTGACTTCAGTGATTTAAAAGAAACTAATAATTTAACGTGGCTAGATCGCTAACACAAATTCATTTACAAAAAATATATTAAAAACAATCAAATATTTTGTTAAAAATTAATAATGCTTCGTATTCATTGTCAATCAATGAACCAATTAATTGAAAGCATTAAACTACCTTATTAATTAATAATTACATATCTGAAGAAATAAGAATTAATTAATCTAGGTAATGCTCATATAAAATAATAAATAGTAATTAATTGTATATGATATTTTGGTTACAGATATACCAGATATAATAGTTCTCCACACGGCGCCATCCGGAAGTAAAGTCAAAACGATACTTTACACTCAATGCAAATCATCTTTAAGTCATAAAGATCAAACTTTGCTTTGGGCCATAAAGTTAACTCTTTTCTACATTGTACCATTAATTTTCATGACAGTGGCTTATCGGCAAATAATACGTGTTCTATGGCGTAGCGATATTCCTGGACACAACCGTGAGTAACAAACAATATACAATAAATTAAATCTCGCATTATATAAAGGTTTAAAAACCAAAATGATCTAATAATAAATAAGGTATGAAGGACAGAATGCTTTTTGCCAAAAAAGTACTATAAAAAAATTCAAATATTTTATTTCTTAATATTCATGAAGAGTTGAGAATCAAAGTGATGTAATTGTAAATCAAAATTTTAACGAAAATGGATCATTTTTAATATTTCAGGTTTCATTTATTTCATCATCAGTTATCTAATCGTTTTTATAATTTAAATTCTTTTTAATTCTTACCACCTCATATACTTACGCAGGATATTTCGTAATTTATGGGATCCATTTTAACAGTTGGTTTAAAAGTATAAGATATTAAATGTATTTATAAAATTGATCATATTTTCTCAAAAATGGATGATATAATTTATCAAATGATTAGACTCACAAAAATAAATGATATAAAAAAAATACCATTTGTATGTGTGTATGTATATGTTGCAGTTTCCCGTAGAACCTATCAGATGAGTGAGATGCCTTCTATCGGTGCTGGAAACCCGGAAGGTCAATTGAGATCTCGACGTAAAGCAGCTAAAATGCTAATAGCCATAGTCGTCACATTTGCCATTTGCTACTTTCCAGTACATTTGTTTTCAATCCTAAAGTACGTTCAGAGAAATCAAAATAAAAATAAAGATAAAGATACCAATAATAAAAAAAAAAGATTAAACAAATAACAAAGAATATTTTAAAAAGTAAAAAACAAATAAGACATTTCAAATTCATTTCAATCACAAAATAGACATTTTGTGCAAGTATTTGTGTTTTTTTCGAATACGTCGTTAGAAAATCTAGTTTTATAAAAGAAAAATTAATAAATCGTAGAACTTAACCTTGGAATATCATTATTACGAAATTAAAAGAAAATTTTTAAGTAAGATGAAAAAGCTTCTTATCATATTTTTTGTAAAAAAATCTTTTTCAGATACACCATGCTTTTACCGTCCGGCGAGTGGTCTATTAAGGCGAGCTTGTTCATTCATTGGCTTTGTTACGTCAACAGTGCAGTGAACCCCTTGATTTACAATTTTATGAGCGGTAATTAAAGAATATATTACATAAGACTTTACTCCAAACTATTGAATATTCACGTTTAAACAGTATAGCATGGTCTGATAATGCAAACAACATTTCTTATATATTATTACTATTATATTATTATTATTATTATTATTATTATTATTATTATTATTATTATTATTATTATTATTATTAATTGGCATTATTAACTCGAAAGTTCATTGCCGTAAATATCAAATCCCGCCAGTATTCCAGTCCCTGAGTCCACCCCAGAACCCCTTCATTCGCGGTCTTCGTAGCCTATTTCTTTAAGATCCCGAAATAATATTGTCCTCCCATCTACGTCTCGGTCTACCTAGTGGTCTTTCCTCGTTCGGTATACCGACAAGTATTTTATGCGCCGTTCGATCCTCCCCCATGCGCGCCACGTGACCAGCCAATCTTAAGGGGTAACACCACTATAGAGCCCGAAAAAAAGCTTTTTTTTGGGAATTTTTTTTACGAAAACTAAATGAGGAATAGAATTTCTTTTTTGAGGGTCGGTTAATCATATATTGAACTATGTAAACAAATATTTTTATTGATTTTAGATAAAAATGGCTTCGGTATTCGTGGCTGAACAAATCCCTGTCTTTTTGTTTTTTGCTAAAACGGGCGGACTCATACCTGGACAACTGTGAGATCTAGAATAAAAAACAAAAGAAATTCTTAATTTATGTACTATTGTCTTGAGAAGTACATACGGATTTTTCCCTAAGTCAAATTTTGTGAAAATGGCGCAACTTCGAATAAAAAAAATCGACTTTTCGACGAAAAAAAATGTAGAAAATTGTTTATAAAGTTAAAAGTTTACATTCAATTAAAAATCGGATATGTATTTCTGTAGATAATACAACTATCAAACTATCTTCAAAATTTCAAGTCAATCGGTTAAATGATGCTCGAGTTCAGAGTCCGGCCAATTTTAAAAATGTCGTTTCGAGAAAAACGCGTTTAAAGTTTTGTTATCACTATTCGAGGCGCTTTGAGGCGCTTCGTAACAATAAGATTTCGCCATGTTAACAATTTTTTTTTGCTTCGAGACCATGTTCATAATGTTTTTAGATGTCTAAGGTACACTTTAAGCTAAAAAAAAAAAAATCGATTTTTTGAAAATTCTATAGTGGTGTTACCCCTTAATCCGCGTAATTTTATGATGTTAATAATTTCTGGTTTGTTGTACAGTTGATGTACTTCTACGTTATGGAGTTTTCTCCATTCGCCCGTTTCCTCATCGCGATTTGTACCGAAGATTTTACGAAGAACTTTGTTTTCGAAAACTCAAAATTTCTGTTCGCCCCTTAACGTAAGTGACCACGTCTTGCTAGCATAAAGGACTACCGATAGGATGATTATCCTGTATATCCTGATTTTTAAGCGCCTAGAGATCAACCGCGAGCTGAGTAATTTATTGATCGAACATTTCTTATATATATATTTAATATTTACAAATACAAAGAGTGTTTTTTGGTTTTATTATACATTCAATGGTGTGAGTAGTTGTTTAAAAACATTCAAATAAAAAATTCTGTGACCCGAAATAATAATGGAATTTTCTAAGTGTCTGCCTTACTAAAATACGGAACAAAGGTTTCCCTACGGCATCGTCTTTAATTGGCATTTTTTGTCCTCCACGTTATTCAAGATAGTATAACATCAATGAAAGATATCGATGACCTCGTAAGACTATCTCTTATTAAAGGGGATGCACGCAAACGTCCTTCTTACAACATTCACACGAAAAAGAGAATCGGTTTGACCATTAAGATCATCGAATTTCTACTATTTCTTTGAAAACAAGAAAAAAATATATTAGAAAATCCATAGTACTATTATTGTATTATATACATTTCATAAAAAGAATCTATAAAAGGAATAAGAGGAAAACTTTGTTCGTATATCAACGTCATTATTTCATTGCATTTTATTTTTATTTATAGAATAAACCAACAAGGTTTTATTTCTCATCGTATACAAAAGATATTTCACTAAGTTTTATTCATCTTCGATTTGTTGTTATCGTATTTAAATATTCCATTTCATTTAAAAATGAGAAAAGGGATAAATAATATCAAATTTGTTTTTCAAGATACGACTAATATAAATTTATTTAATTCCTATTTTTTATTCTTAAATATCAATAATCTCGAAGCTGTTCGACTCGTAATTAATGTATTAAAATATCATTTCTTTTTATTAATAAATACGATAAAGAGGTTAATAATTTCAAATCTATTCATTTAAATAACTTTAATTATTTGTTATTTTTCCATTTAAATAAATTGGATTAATTAATTCATTTTCAAGCTGTTTTAATCATTAATAGAAATGGTTTTGTTAAGGATATGATAAATGAAACAAGAGATTTTATAGGGTTACCCAAAATGCTAGAATACACAAATTAACTTAATAAATTTGGTAGATTTCTTTAGGTCCGTTCTAATTTATTAATTCCACAGTTAGGAAGAATGTTTTTACAACATCCCTGAGCTTTTATTTATAGTAAATAATTAACCCTTTGAGTGCTATGGACGCATATATACGTTTGGTAAAAATTACTAACCTTATCGTTCCAAGCATATATACGTGTTTGTTAATATTAATGTAATATAATGTAATTTTTATATTAATTAATTAAATTATATTCAGAAACAAAAACTTTAAGTATTAAATGTAATTTATTATTAGAATCTGGTTAATAATAAATTATTTCGTTCCTACAAAACATTTTAGGTAAAAGTATTCAGCACTCAAAAGGTTAATAGAAACAGACCTTTTTGCAAAAGTCAACGTATCCAGCCATTGCTGGATATCCTTGAGTCACCATTTAATCTTTTTACATAAAATGGTTCAACCCTCCTGAATTATTAATTGTAAGGTCTTTATCACACACACACACACACACACAAATAGTCTGCAGTACTCTATGATACCCATTGTAAAGCTAAACCAAGTATGTATATCAAAACAAAATAATACAAGAAAAAAAATTTGGTTATCGTAGAAGGTTTTAATACCGAATTAGAATTTTTTGAAAAAATTAAAATGATTCCTTGAATATTCACGACTACTCCATGATATTTAAAAATTTTTTTATTTAAAAAAAATAGATAAATTACTCAGTATATTCCTAAAACTTGGCAACGTGATCCACGTTTCCATATATCGTGTTTCATAATAAAAAAAGGCACCCTCTTTTACAATCTTCTTAATCGTTCCCAAGATATCTTCCATTTATAATATTGATCTTAGTGTCTCTACTTTTCAAGATATAATTCACAAGATATTGTATATATATATATAGTATCGTTCATTTTGCTAAACTATAGTGTACAGACGAGTTTAATATTGAGGGTACTGTTTGAATTAATTAATCGTGTTTAATAAAATTATTTAATTTAATAGAATTTGCATCTTTTATTTCATTGTAATTTTCTAATTTGTTAATAACGTTTTATTGATAAATATAATAAAACTTATTTATTCAAATGTAAAATATAACCAAAAAAATCTAAATAAATATTGTTTACTTAAATATAATAATAAAAAATTATAATCAATGAATTATTCACATCAATTGTTTAAATCTTCTTGAAAATTTCCGAAAACGATCCATTTTCATTACATGGACAAATGTAATTCAAAAGTACTGTAAACGAGCAGTTTGCTTGCCGATAATTTTCAATTTATCAATCAATAAAGCAAATTTTCATAGACGATAGAATAAACAGCGAATTAATTATTAAATAATAAATTAATATTATAAATCATTTTACGAGAGAAATATAAATTTGAAAATGTACAAAAAAAAAGATATTTTTTCATCGGATTGTTTGCCTCATGGCGGAAAATTACTTTACCATCGCTATTAAATAATAATAACTTTATCAACAGAAAAGTAGGATACTACCTTACCAATCAATTTTATAAAATTAATAATAATAATTATAATAAACAAAACTAATCAATTATTTACTTACATTCTGAGTAGTCACTGATAGACTTTTAATATGTATGTGAACAAAATTACACGCATAATAAAATAAAATATTGAAAAAATAATAAAATGTAAACGATAAATTAAACATGAATATAATCAAACCATTCAATATTAAAAAGTTATACAAAAATAAAATTATTTATATTATTTATTACCTATATTCGATATTGTTTATTTAAATATTGATAATACTATTCATTTTCCATTTGAATATTTTAATTTTTCTTTTCATTCGTAAATTAAATTTAATTTAATTTCAATATTTTATTTAAATTTTTAAGTAATTACAGACCAACGATGTTGTAATAATAGCAATATCTTCTCCCATTCGTTCAAACGGTTCTCTCCCCATAAAATAAATCTATATTGAACTGAGAGCATAATGGCAACAAAAAAAAAGACAAAAAAACAGTAGTAGAAGATATTTTGATTGTACTTTATAGGTGAGTTCCGGCACGAGTTTCGACATACTTTTCGAGATTGTACTCTTGTGAACAATGTGAATGGTCACTATGAAATTCATCAGCTCGGCAATTTCGCTTACACTTTACGTAATGACTATCGCTCTACAGTTCAATGCTAAATGCTGCTGTGAACCCTTTGTGTCCTCACTAAAAGGGCCATCCTCCTGCACAAACAAATTCCTAGAATATCACGGTAGAGACAAATTTCGGTGGAACAATCACGAAGAAAAATCGAACAGTGTTAATCGTGAAATCAACTATGCTAAAGATGAGCTATATGAATATTTCTTGTAGTTATTAGCCATTTTCAATAGCTGAAAAAGCCATAGAATTCAACAAGCCAATGTTCATGTGCTTCGTTAACCTCCAACAAGCGTTTGGCAAAGTACAGCTTAGAGACGTACTACAGCTCCTGAGAGCCAAAAGAATAAACGGAAAGATAATACAAACAATAAAAGAACTTAACACCCAAAACACAACAATGATAAAAACAGGCAACATGATAACGAAAAAGATTCCAATGACGAGCGGAATTAGACAGCGCAACAGTCTAAGTTCGATTCTTTTCAACCTAACCATGGATGAAATAATCAAGAAGGTGAAAATAGCTGGAGAAAAAGTTAATCTAAGAAAGGAAAATATAAAAAATAATATGCTACACCGACGACGCATTCATCATATTGGAAGATGAAGATGATATGCAAAAGATACTATATAAATTCAATAAGATGGCAGGAAAGCTTAATATGACTATTTTGGTACAGAAGACTGAATCACTCACCATCTGCAAGGAACCCAGACGATGCAAGTTAGCAATATACAATCAAAGTGTCAACCAAGTGATGCGATTTAAATACCTAGGAGCGATCATTACGAGCAATAGAAATCTAGAAGAGGAGATAAGAGACCAAACAACTAAAGCCTCCATAATCTCTAGATACGTTAAAGATATCATATGGAAAAACAAACATATGAGCATCAAAAGCAAGATACGAATATACAAAAGTTGCGTCAGACCAATAATAATAGAGCAAGAGCCCACGACGGCCAGACTTTCCTTATTTTATAAAAGCTGAAAGTTTTTCTGTGCATGTCCCCTATACAGGTAAGAACGACCAGCGACTATAGAGTTTAAGTTGTGGTTACTTAGGCAGGTAACAGGTAGTAAAGGTGTATAAAATAGTACCTTAAATTCGTTAAAGTATAAAACTCAATTTTTTTATATTTTCTTCGGGATAACTTTAGAAATCTCATTTTTATAAACTTTAATAAATTATAAATATACTTTCGTTATAGTGTAAAAGAGACAAGATGGATTGCTTTACCGGTATCTCCATTGAGATACCCAGCATGCAGTTTAGGGGTGTCTGGCAGGGGGTAGCAACTGTCATAAGTGTTCGGCAATAGATGACGTGATTTCTAAAGTTATCTGGCTGTCATGTGCTCTTGGGCTATAACCTACGCGGCAAAGACAAGGATAGAATCCACGATAACAAAGCGTATCCTGAGAACTACAAAAATGAAGATGCTACGAGCCATAACAGGGAATTCACTAAGAGACAGAAGAAGAAACGAAGAAATAAGAAAAAAATGTGAGACCCAAGACGTGGTAACGTGGATAAGAAAGAGGAGGAGAAGAAAGTAGCGATACCATGTAGACAGGATGGATGACAACAAACTCCCAAAAGTGGCAAAAACAGGAAAAATTGAAACAACAAGACCACCAGGAAGACCATCGAAACTGTGGCATGAAAACTGGACGTCGTTGTGGCAGGGACAACAAACGCCCTAAAAAATGCTGTGAACCTAAAGATAACAGAACAAAGTCCTAATAAATAAAAGAAATAGAGCACTCCAACTAGTTATTGGCATTTATTGGAATATTTTTAATTATCTTACTTTATTTAAAATTGGCCAATAATTATAATAATGATAATACAATACTAATTGATAGTCGATTTAATGCTGGTTTTCGCCTATTCGTTTTTTTATTTTCAATACAGACAACTTTTCAGAGCTCAACAATTTTTTTGTTAGAAATTATTTCATAAGTTAATAAAAAAAGAATAAATATTCTAACTAAAATTTCATTTGTTGCAGGTAAATTCAGGAGACAATTCAAACGAGCCGTTCCCTGTTTCAAGAAACGCAAAAATCGTGCAAGAGCAACTCGAATAGCAAATATTACGAGTTTTTTCGCTGCGAGATCTCGCGCAACAATTAAATCTCTGCAAACCCCGACTAATAGTAATAATATTCAACGAAATACCGAGATCATACCATTGAGCGGATTTGCGATTAACGAACAACCGCCTACTAATGGTAAATTAGAATAAATTCTAATTAATTATAAATAATATGATATAACTATAATATTCATTGACACGATAAAACAACTTGTAGAAGGAGTTGGTTATTTAATTCACAATATTCTTAAACGTGTGTGGGTTGAAAAAGTTATAAGCTTAAAAAAGACAAAATTATTTTTGTCGGTCAAATTCACTTTTATTTTTAGAAAAAATGAAATATTTCTTTTATTAGAGCTTTAAAGTTTTCAACCGACTATACCCCTGGTATATCATAAATTACCCTGTATAAATTATTTTCTTTTTAATTCAAATGTGATCTCAAATGTGAAATTCGATGAAATTTGGACGCTTTATTTTACCATGTCGTATATATATATTGTAGATTTATAGCTTAGTTTAATATTATTATACACACGCACGAGATAATCATTATCATTGTCATCGTCGTAGTCTATGTTGTCTATCGTCTATCGTCCTCATCATCATCATCATCATCATCATCATCATCATCATCATCATCATCATCATCATCATCATCATAATCATTACCGTGATCATCGTTACCATATAATCATAATAAACTTCATACGAAATGTATATTAAATCCGTCGATATTAATTAAATATTGAAATTAAGGAGTTACATACATGAATTATGCATATACGTATTTAGCAACAAGAATTAAGAAGCTTGAATATAATGGATAACAAAAAAAATATAAAAAAATTATAATAATAGCCATAAAAAAAAGTATATTGTATCAGTAACTTTATTGTTTTATAAACGCACTTTGGACATAAACGTTGAATCTTTCCTTAAAGAAAAAATTTAAAAAAATAAAATAAACTAAAATAAAAAAAGAAAGAAAGAGGAAAATTTTTATCCTCTTAAGATCCTGTATGTCCTATAAATGAAAAGATGTATGCACAGAAATCCTTTTTTTTTTTTAGGTGATAATTTTTTTTTTTGTTAATTTTCTTTTTTTTACAGCGTATATTTTCGCAATAATAGTGTTATTCAGTACTTGTAACAATTCTCTTATGATACAATTGAATATGCTAAATGAAGTGATATATCTACAAAATGTAATAATTGTGTCGTATTTCTACACTATTAAAGTGAATTCGGTAATAATTTCGAATCTGTAGAATATTATGAAAAAACTATTTCTGATGTGTTGTTTCATGCATTATAATAAAGTATTTTTATGACGTATAAATCAAAACCTATTTCTTATTGTTTTCTTCCTTCAATTTTTTTAAATTTGCTTATAGAAGATATATATGTATATATATATATATATATATATATTCGAGTTATTAATAGTACATTTTGTTTAAAAGTTTCAATGTTTTAGAGTAACAGAAGGAAAGATTTATACACCCAACTCATTTTTTTACAGTCTTTTTTATACGATTAAAAATAACACAATCCAAAAAAATGCTTCCTTTTTATTTCACAATTTATTTCCTTCAAAGCGATTTCAAAATCATATTGCTTGTACCTGTTTACTTCATTACAAGGGATTCGACGAAACATTTTTCATCAGGGTGAAAGTGCAATCATCGTATTATCCGATGTATCAGAATTTTAAAAGATACATATGTTTTTTTGTCTTTTTTACAAATTCATGGTACTTCAACTGTTATCAAGTTTACGATGAATAATTTACCAAATATTACTTCTAGTATTTTTTATTTAAAATTTGTTTTATTCTTCCTGTTTCTGTTATATATCAATACATTAATAATTTTAATTTTAATGTATTGTATATATAGTAATGTATAATGTAATTAGTAATTGAGATATAAATGAATTTGATTTTACTATTAAATGTATATATTGCAGGTAGAATACGTATGCATAAATAATATTGGCTTGATCGAAAAATTCATACCAATTTATAAATATAAATTTGATATCAAAATGGGCGTGAACTTTCCGACAATTTATTATACATGTCCCAAAATTTATGCGGTTAAATTTTAATTACTCTTTTTTAACTTAATTTAACAAGTTTAATTTTATACTTAATTAAAATGTTAATTTAATTTTTTACATTTACCGTGCAGAAAAGAAAAAATTGAGTATACATATTTATAAGTAATAGTTATTATTTATCCAGTAGAAAATAACCGATCGAAAATACGGTAACTCCCTAAGAACGCGTTAGTAGTGTATGTTTTAAAAATATTTCATGTTTAATAATATTGTAATTATATATATATATAGATCACGCGACTTCATATAAAACATTTCATATATTTTATTATTATTATTATTATTATTATTATTATTATTACTTCTACTTCTACTACTACTAGTACTACTACTACTATTACTGTATTATTATAACTTTTTTTTCTTCTTTTGTTTTTTCCACTTTTTTTTTGTATCTGTACGTGTATAATATTGAATCCTCTATACGACAAAATAAATGCAATGCATGCAAGATTTTTGCGAAGAAAAGAAAATAAAGCTTGTTTTTAATAGCATTAATATCATTTTTATATATTTTTTTTTATTTATACAGGACATCCTGTATAACTAAAGTTATATATCTCAATTAAAATATGCTAAGTATATTTAATTAAATTTGATCATATAAATAGATCATTTGAATCACACAAGAATCGATAAGACAATTAATTAATGAAACAGCTCTACGACTGTGAGAAATTGTATTTATATTTACAGTGATCGTGTTGTTATGAAATTTTCTTTTTTTCTTTTTTTATCGTCATAATCATCACGTCATTGGAAACTGTATATAATCGTCTAATTTGTAATGATGTCTTATATACTTTAGAATATATAATATAAGATGTACTTGTTTAATATTGATACACGTTATTAGCAATCTCTAATAGGTAAAAAAAATAAATAAGAAACAAAAAAATATTAGTGGAATTAAAAATAAAAAGTACAATGCGATTGCATATCAGATATTGCAGAAAAACCCAATTTAAAATACATGGCAGTATAGTTGAAGACGAATCAATATAAATTAGCTTTACGATTTAATCGTAATTCTAAATTATCAATTTTGACATATCTAGAAATGTACATAGTCCGATTGAGTTACATAATTGATTTAGAATTAATATTATATCTGTAACGTGATATTATACAGACTTGTCTAACTGAATATTCAAGGCTACACGTTTCTTCTACTGACATTGAAATAACCAATTCTCGTTTATAAAAAATGATTGACGATCTTTCATCGACTTATCGATTTATTATAAATCTTAAATTAATTTTCATATTAAACAATTCATAAAGAAAATTCAAACGGATATTCCACTAGTTTAGACAAACCTGATTGTAGATATAACAGATATATCCTGATTTTCTAAGAGGAATCTTGATTATTCTGTATACAAGAAGCAACTTACTGAGACGACTAACATTTGGATTGATCTGGTGTATCATTTTTTCTAATATCTCTACAAAAGATCTTATAAAACCGCAATTAAACAAAAGGATATATCTTTACGATAAGTTAGCTTCTTCCAAACTTGATTATTATAAAGAACATTTAGACATTTTAATAACTCATTCTATCTATAACATCATATAGATTATTTAGGCAACCGCTTCCTCAACAACAGAAGTTTCAGAAATAGTAGTTTCAAGCTTAGATGGCTCGCTATCAGTCTTATCAATGTCCAATTGTATAGACTTGGAAGTAATTACACTTTCGCTATCTTCAATTATCTGCGGTATTTCTTTATTACTTGTATCTTCTACTTTATCCATCGTAACAACTGAATTTTCTACCGATGTTATATTAACGTTGTTAATATTTTTGCTTACAGTTTCTTTGTTTACTATATCACTCGATGTTATAATACTCGAGGTTTCTTCCTTTTGTTGGATCGATTCCGACTGATCATTTTGTAGATTATCAAATTGTCCTAACATATTTTTTTGATCACTTTCCACGGAGTTACTTTTAACTTCTTGTTCACTTTGTTGTACACTACCAGGTTGGTTAGTTTGTTGATTAGATTGAATACTTCTACCTCTGCCACGATTACTTTGATGCTGCTGATTATCTGGAGGTGGAAGAATTGGAATGGCTGCCTTTGGTCGTCTTATAGGAGCTGTTGGTTGTTGTTGTTGCGCAGTACTATAATAAGTACAGCCTTGTGGTTGATATAATTCTTGCGGCGGAGGTGGTCCTTGCGCCTATAGAATCATTAATTAATATTTAATCATTTCTATGAAATCAAACATGACCAAGATAAACTTATTTTCTTCCTTACTATAAGACTTACTGGAACTGGGGGAGTATAACTTTGATATCCTTGAAAGTTTGGTGGAAATGCTGGCCCATTAGGGCCAGGGACATAATTAATTATGCTAGGAGGAGCAGTTTGAGGTGGTATAAATTGAGGTGGTGGCACCAAAAATGGAGGTGGAGCATAGCTAGCAGGTTGACCATTTGGTGGCAAAGGTATTACTGGTTGTCCACCCATAGGTGCAGCTGGAGCAGCAACAGGTGCAGTTTGTTCGAAATGCCCAGGAGGATACCCTATACAAATACGAGTCACAGTTTAATATTTTAAAACAGACTTATATCTCTTGAAAATGGTAGGAAACAGAAAAATAATCGGTACAAAAGTCATCCAATATTATTCACATTCAAATTCATCCAAAAAAAGAAACATTTTTATGTGATTTTTACGCGAGCAATAGCACGTCACATCTTACCTTGAGAATCTAAAACGCCTCTTGAATTTCCAGCTATACAAATGCATATAAAATGACTGTTAATATTACATATAGATATTAAATTTTAACAGAACAAAATGTTTGATTATTTTAATATTACTATTATTTTATTACTAAATATACATATAAAGATTTTCTTTAATTACCTTGAGGAGCAAAATATCCATGTTGTCCATGTTGTCCATGTTGATTATGTTGCCCATGTGGACCATGTTGCCCATGTTGTCCATGCTGGCCATGCTG
>NW_015149020.1:74179-85314 GCF_001465965.1 Polistes dominula
TGTCCATGCTGGCCATGCTGACCATGCTGGCCATGCTGACTATGCTGGCCATGCTGGCCATGCTGGCCATGCTGTCCATGTTGGCCATGCTGGCCATGCTGACTATGCTGAGCATGTTGCCCATGCTGAGCATGCTGTGAATGCTGAGCATGCTGTGCGTGTTGTGTGTGTTGTGCATGTTGTCCATGTTGTCCATGAGGGGGCTGATAATTCTGTTGCGTAGGATTTTCTGAAACCGCAGGACGTTGACGAAGGCTGGAGTATCGCTTTGGTCTATTACCAGAGCTGTCTTGTTGTTGTTGTTGTTGTTGTTGCTGTTGTTGTTGTTGTTGATGTTGTTGTTGATTTTGTTGTTGTTGTTGTTGTTGAACTGTTTGTTGCGATTGGTGTCCTTGTTGCGATTGCGTTGGATGAGATTGCTGTTGTTGCATTCTTGGAGGCACAGTGTTAGCTCTTTGTTGACCAGAAGATTGTGCATAATAATTTTCTGAGAAAAAAAATGTCTTTTAAATAAAATTCGAACGATTTATTCAGTTGTTGATTCCTCGTTAATAAAATGTCAACTTACTATTATGTTTACCACTTTGATGATATTGCGCGCCATCGTTGATGTGAATATTTTTCATGTCGTGCGTAATTTGATTATCATCGTCGTGTTGTATCGTATTATTACGTCTATTATCAGAATTAATTGGTCCAGCTCCTCTTCCTTTAGGTTTTGTTTCAATAATTTTATTGCTCAACATATTGTTATTGGCGTTAGCCTTAAATCCTCTTCCACGAGCTCTGTTTGTTCCGAAATTAGTCGAATCTTGTATGTTTCGTTTGTTACTCTCTCTTGATAAAGTTTTAGTTTCAAAAGATTTTTCCGCATCTCCGTTAGATCCATTGTTTCCATTGGAATTTTGATTGTGTGCTCCATGTTTACCCTCTTTTTTCCAAGCCGGATTATTGGACTCGTTTGGAACTTTGTTTTCATTTCTGCGTGTAATAATTTGGAAATTAAAATATTTACACAAACTAAATATCATTAACAACGATAGTTGGTTAATTTTAATTTTCTTACGTTTGGCCAACAGATGCTCCAGAAGGTTTGGTTTTTTGCATGTCATGCTGTGATTGTAAGGGTGGAAAATTTTGGGTTTTATTTATAGTCTTACTTTTACTATTATACCAGGCTGATGATATTACCGGTTCCTCAACAGTTGTAGAGGAATTCTATAATAATCAAAATTGTACAAATATATAATATTCTTTAAATGTAAAACTAAGTAATTTGAAAATATGCATTAATCGAAAGGATTAAATAACAAATAGCTGTATAAACAATTTGCTGTAGACGCTAATGATTTTTAATATCAAAGGAAAAAGAAAAAATAGAAATGAATTGAGATTAACATTAAATGCTGGCCAATTCATCAATATCAGCAATTATAATTAAGTAAATAAGCCAACAATTCTAACTATGCGTAATAACGATTAGATCTAATCTCTAATCTAACGCATGCATTGTAATGTTTAGAATATAAAAAATATATTTTGACATAAAATAACTTTACCTTATTAGTACCGAGTGCAGGAAAATCTTCTCCACTTCTACTGAACTTTTTATTATTGCTTTTAGATGTTGTATTGTTACCAGTTTTACCATAAGCATCTTCGTCTTCCCAATTACGTGTATATTTATTTGGTCCACGTCTGTGTAAATAAAAGCATCAAAATGAAATGTGAATCAAAATGATATTTATATAAATATCAAATATAATGATTTACTAATTAAAATGCAGCCTTTACCCATATCTTCTTCTCCTTCTAGCTCTAGGTGGACCTTCCTCATTCCTAATATCATAACCATAAACTGCTATTAATTCTTCGTGACTTTTAGGAGCTTGTTCTTCGTGGTTGTATCTATCATGATCCCATCTATCTTCTTTATCTTTCCATACTTTCTTTTCTTTAGTTTCTCTTTCATTAGTAGTTTCAGTACTAGTTTCTGTAACTTCATCCGTAGTTCTATCATCATGTTCATAAAATGTTCCACGTTTTGGTATATATTGAGGATTTCGTCTATCTTCATCATCATCTAATTTTTTTTGTGGTTTCTCTTCCTCTTGTCCATCTCCACTTTCTCGCAATACACCTTCTTGCGATTCAGCATCGGAATCTGTCACGTAAACATCACATTCTGAATCCTGATGACCATCAGTCTGTTCACTACTCTGTAAAATTCAAACAATTAATACAAATATAAATAAATTATAAATTATAAATTATATTAAAAATAAATAAATTATAACAACAAAATTATACTAGACTTTTAATAAATCATTTTATAAGAATTAAACAATTTTCCTAGAACTTTTCTGGTAACAAGATAACCGTAAAATTAGCGTAACAAGATAATCAACTATAATAAAATAACTAATAGAATTAGAGCATCGAATTGTAACAAGTAAATGTAAATTTAGTACCAAACTGTCGACCTCATTTTTTTTCCTATCAATAAATTGGAACAAAATAACGTGAAAAAAAAAATGGTGAAAAAAATCGTAGCACGTTAATTGGATATACTCACTTGCGTTTCTTTAGTGGCGTTCAACTCTTCGTAAGAATCGGAGAGATCGTCTGAATTACAGGACTGATTGGATTTTCTACGACGTCTCGTATCAGACATGTTATTTAGATTGTAGCCACGCAAGTCCTACAAAATTTTTCACGTCCCTAATACTATTTTTTTTTTTTTTTTTTTTCGATATTTCCTTTCGTAACGAACAATCGCGTTGAACGAATAAGAAAAAATAATGGAAAGAAAAAATCCAACTCTTCGCTTATCGTATTGTCTTCTCGATACTATTAAGAAATTCTATAAAAAAAAAAAAACTTCTCTTAACTATTCAACCGATCTAAGTACACTAATTAAGAAGGCACACCATCCTAAGATTTTGTCTTCACTGAATATAACCAAAGAATACAGAAGTACATAGAAGCTCACAAGTCTACTTTTTGTGTAACCAAAATCATTTTAGTTAGCACCGGGACCGCTAGTAGGCAATAGTAGGTACTTAACGCGATAACAGTACAACTATCAAAGAAAGAGACAATACTATCAAAGAATACAGTATTAACTAACTAAAATTTGTTTGGTTACACGAAAAGTGGACTTACGAGCTTCTATGTACTTCTGTTTACTCTTTAAATAAGGTTTCCGTTAAATCGTTTTCAGCATGGAGATAAAGAATAAAAAGAATGATCGCAGTGTATAAAAGTATCCCCAAAATATAAAACAAATAAAGTTTTATTCCAGGGTGCGCTATAGCTGCTTAGTACATCACATGTATGTTTAGAAATACACAATGCTCAACGGTTTTCTGTGACGTCTCTAGGATCGAGTTGATCACCATGCCGCTCTAATGGCAGAAATAAGTATTGGTATTATGTTACTTTTTTAGGGGACACAATTTATGACAAATTACCTATAGCGATCGTTCTCCTTATTCTCTATCTCCGTGGTTTTAGATTACACGACAGCAAAAATGGCGGGGCACTGTTATATTGAGAAAACTAGAGAAAACTTTTACGAAAATCAAGTCTGAAACCGTAAAAATAAAATATATATTATCAAGAATTTATAAATAATTCAAATCGGCATTAATTTATTGTTTCCAAGTATATTGATGATTTCTTAAGAGATTTTTTCCTAATTATTATTTGTGCTGGAATTATTGTTTCAATTTATCTTTGAATTATTTTTGCGCCAATTTCTATAATTCGTGGAAAATTAACATCACCAATCTATCACAAGTTAGTATGTGGACCTATCGAATAGAACAATAATCCTAGGGAATTAGATCTGGTTATTCGATAAGTATGTTCTTTTTTTTAATAATTTCGAGATATTTTTGTGCAAAAGTAAGATTTTTTCCATAGAGTTTAGTAGTATTGTTTATAAGTGTAGATTTTTTCATTAATTATTACTTTGATTTTTTAAATGAATCTTACAACCTCATATCAGTCGTCATGAATGGTGTCGTTTGAAACTATTTTCTTGATATTTTTAAGATCATTTTAAGCTATCAGAATAAATTTCATAAATTTTCTTTTTAATTTCAGCTTCTCCACACGGAATATGATAAAACAATAATATTAATTGATCAAAATGTGGAGGTATTATTACATTTACATTGTATTGAACGTTATACCTGATTTCATATCGAGCCAAGGAGTTAAATGTTTCGATGATACTGTTTTATTTCAAATTAATTGGCCAGAGAAAAGTGATACTCAACCATTAGTGAGTACAATAAGAAGAATATCTATAAAATATGTATGAAAATATTGTTTAATTGACTGTTTATTCGAAGGATACTCCAAACAATGTTGAGTTCTATCCTATAACAAGTGCAAACAATGAACAATATGTATGTTCGATACCTGACACAATAGAGCAAGATCATAACAATGCTCAAGTATCTAAAGGAGCTAATCCGATAGAAATGTTGTCAATATTATTTATTCAAAAAACATGTTCCTATAGAGTAAGTAATTATTTATAAAATAACAATACAATGTACATATATGCGATAAGTTACTCTGGATATAACAAAACATGTGGGTGTTGATTGTACAGCTAAAAATAATGTAACAAATTCATATCAAACATACGCTCTTTATCTATTTTCATTTATGAGATTTAATTTCCTCCAAGCAGTCGATGTTCAGGTTCAATTCTCAACTATTGGAGGATTTTGTCAACGGCATCGCTTTGTTAAAAAAAAAAAACTATTTCCTATTAGATCACTAAAATTAAATAATAATATGATTATAAAAACTTTGAATAAGGTTCTTCATCTCGTAACCAGAAGAATAATTAAGATAAAGCATACGTTTATATGAATCTTTTTCATTAGTTTTAGATGTATATTAACTCTCAAAGTATGTTCCACAAATTTTCTACATATATTTTAGATTATATATTAAAAGTAATAATATTTTATATTATTTATTTTGTTAAATAGTTAGAATCGTATTGGACGTATGAATTATGTCATGGTCGTTTTGTACGCCAATATCATGAAGATAGGGAAGGGAAAAAAGTTAAAACTCAGGAATATTATCTTGGTACTTTTGACATATCTCAAAAATTCAAACTTTCTGTCGAATATGATAAAATGATTAAAAAGTCGGATATACCGGTGAAAAACATTGATGGCATTAATATGCCGTATGTTGAAATTAAAATGGAAGATGGTACGTTATGCGACCTAAACAACAAACCAAGAATGATAAGAGTTCTATACGTGTGTTATCATCTGGGGAAAAATGAAATATTTTCATTGAAAGAAACATCAAGTTGCGAATACGAAGCCATTATTTTAACACCTTTTCTATGTTTTCACCCCGACTATGAACCACAAGATTCAAAAGAAAACAAAATTGAATGTCGTCCTGTTGATTCTACGCCACAAAAACCTAGAGCACTTGTTGCTATGGAAACGGAAAGTGCTAAACTTCGAAATCAAAAAGTAGCGGTAAAATGAATTCCATTAATTTATTTATAAATATCCAAATCAAAATCAGCTTATTTCTAAATGTGTTATTTTTTATAAAGACGTAAAAGGCTTTTATACATAGCGCATGATATATACACAAAAAATCTTATAATTAAATTTAAAAATTAATTTTAATTAACACGTTGACTGCCGCGCGCTTTTCACGTGATTTGCCTGCCATGCCTGCACAAATTTTTTATTATGAGATGTATATTTTGTTCAATGTTTTCTTACAGCTGATAAAGAGAGTTGTATAATTGTGTTTAATGCATTATTTATGATGAGGTCACCGGTGACTCCCCTGAGGCGCTGTTGATCATTTTTGTCATTATTAGTTGTTCCAAACTGTCCAAAAATACTAGTAGATTATAATTTATGAAAATCTATAGTTGATTTGTCTGATCAAATGACTGCTTATAAGTTCATTAGTAAAAAAGAACTATAAAATGTTGTAGGAAATTGGCAATAGAGCTTTTATTGATTACTTGTGTTACAAGCAAGTAACTTACAAAATATTTTAATTTGCGATTTATTCAGTGAAATATTCTGATGATGAAGATTGCATTCCACCAAGAAATTACGTACAGACAAAATATTGCTACGTATCATGCATATTTTTCTTGTAATTATACAATTATTTTTACATGTTCTGTATGTCATTATTTTCTTCAAAATCTTATAAAAAAAATGGAATTATTTAAAAATTGATCAATATCGATAGTATATTTACTCTAATTATGTATAAAAATACGTAAAAGTATTGGTTGTGTTGAGGTCACCAGGACCTACACGGCAGTCAACGTATTAAGCATCACTGAGTTATACGAAAGAGCATGTTGCCAATTTCTATGAAATCGTTCATAATTTAGACCACGTAAAAGTATAAAAATGACTAATTATTTCTATCTTTTAAAAATCTTTAGTTTTGGAAACTACTTCTCCTCTCTCTTTATCAGATAGCTCATCTCTAGGAGCTAAACTAATAATTCATTTATTTTTAAGTTGATTTATTATTTATATAATGAATTGGTTATTTCTTACACAGGATAAGCTGCAGAAAATCTATGCGATCTTCCATGTAGATAAGGAGGGCCAGGTCAGAAAATTTACATTTTTGGGAAACAGGCTTAGTGCTTTATGCCCGTTGTTACGTAATGTCATGGGCTTGTGCTAACATCTTATTCACTCTGCCCCTTCTTCATCTACATACTTTATTTCTTGATTATACAATTTCTTTAAATACTAATTCATATACTAAATTTTAATTTATATTTATTAATATAATTACGGAATAATCTTTTATTTTAAATGCTTATATAATTTACCTATGTCTAAGTTTATTCTATTAGAGTAAGAGCCCACGACGGCCAGACCTTCGTTATTTTATAAAAGCTGAAAGTTTTTCTGTGCATGTCCCCTATACAGGTAAGAACGACCAGCGACTATAGAGTTTGGGTTGTGGTTACTTGGGCAGGTAACAGGTAGTAAATGTGTATAAAATAGTACCTTATAAATCCGTTAAAGTATAAAGCTCAATTTTTTTATATTTTCTTCGGGATAATTTTAGAAATCTCGTCATCTATTGCCGGACAACCCAAACTCTATAGTCGCTGGTCGTTCTTACCTGCATAAGGGACATGCACAGAAAAACTTTCAGTTTTTATAAAATAACGAAGGTCTGGCCGTCGTGGGCTCTTGGGCTATATTGTATTAACTTCTTGCACACTACGATTTGACGCATCATGTCACTGTATGCTAAAGTTGGTGCTATATTTCGCACTTCTTATATCTTACCACTCAAAATTAACCACCAGCAGGACTCATATTTCTTACGTTTGGACCAAAAAGTGTATGAAGAGTCCTACATATTAGATATAGTGCTTATTAATGTGATTATAGATATCACATTAATATATAACACAGTATCATAAATTCCCGTATTTTGATTAATCTTACACACTTAAAATAATTTTTTTAACCAGTTAAGCGTGACGATCTCTGCGCAGAGCGCGCTCCGGTGTGTGTCGCGATAATCAAGCGATGACGGATATAGTCGTCGAACACTAAGTAGTGTTGTGGCGCTGTTGAAATATTGGGTCAAAAAGACGATTTTATTTTAGAAAATGAACAATTTTGTTAGTAATGTACACACAGTCTCTTAATATGAACATATATTTATACATAATAAACGGAAAAATTAGAGAAAAAAATCGAATATTTATAGAAGTTACAAATTTAAACTGTTGTGTGTCGTGTGATATTCACGAAAACAAGGAACAACGCATATGGCACTTTCCATGTCAGACACCAATACCGCGATTTTTTTCTAATCTTTTTTTTATAACAAACAGCGCATCTTCGCGAAGGATAATCAAAGATCCAGTGTTACTGCACTGTTTAAGAGTTAGCTCTCAGGAAGTTATAAATCCAACTCAAATTATTTATAATTTTTATTTGCTTGTTTCATTTCGTCTTGACCTCTAAACGTTTTAAACATATTAAAATTTACAAATATAATTCAGTTTTCGCCAAAATTACAATTTAAACATCAAATTGTAACAAACTTTTACGCATGACGGATATAGTCGTAAAACACGCTTAACTGGTTAATTGAAGCATAAATTCGCTATGCATATAGTCAATAGATCAATTATTTAACTTTGATTTCGATATATACATCGACCCCATTTAAAATTCGTGTTTATAATATATGTATACAATTTATTCCAGGAAGGCGATGGTCGTGTAAGGGTTGAAATACGTTCAGTTGATATTGTCGATAAACACAACGGCGCGGAAGATTCCGTCAATTTGCTAATAGACCAAAATGTAACTCCTGCTGAAAGTAATTCAGTTCAAAGCTTCCTTAGTGGGAAAAATTGCTTACATGGAGTAAGTGATGTCTTTGTGTTATATATTTTTATTGAAACATTACAATATTTGATTGTAATTAACAGGGAAACGGTTGGTGGAAATATGAATTCTGTTTTGGACGTTCTATAGTCCAATATCATATAGAAAAAGATGGCAGTAAAACTATCGTCAGTCTTGGTAAATTTAATAAGGAAAAACATTTGGAATGGATCACCGCTCATCCTAATAAAAAACCGGAACCTCAGGAAACGCGTAAACATTTGTCACATTTTTATAGTGACGGAAGTATTTGCGATAAAACTGGCCAGTTACGACAAACCGAAGTATTCAATTTTAAAGTTTTAGTAACAAATAATATAATTTTAATGAAACATTAGTTATTAATAATTAAATTATTTTTTCAGGTTAAATTAAAATGCGTTGAAAACCGAATGGGTAGTCCATCCAGTATATCATTATTCTTATTAGAACCAAAAACGTGTAAATACGTATTAAAAGTTGAATCCCCATTGATCTGTGATATTTTAGAATATGCCGATGAAAATGGTCTATTGAGTGAAAAATTCGAGGCTGATTTTTCTAAATTAAAAATAACAGCTCTTCATATAGAGCAGGAAGATGATTTAGATGAAAGAATAGCCAACGGGGATGATTAATAAATGATTAGATTCTTTTGTAATTTATTTTCAATAAGCAAATAGGGAAAGTACAATTAACAGTAATTTATAATAAAATTAATAATATTACCGATTGTACATTTCTTATATAAAATTTATGTAAAATTTTATAAACATAAATTAAATGAGCTACAGTGTATATATTTTATAATTATTATACAATAGTATAACTTATTGTTTGTTGTGTTTTACCAAACGGAAAATAAAAATAGTTTTTTTTTTTCAAAACATATATTAGAGACACACAAATATTAATTTGAGGTTCATATAATAAAGTGTATCAAAATAATAATATTATCAATTTACATTATCCTAAAGTAATAAAATCTCATATTGACAGGTATCTGTATTAAATATTGTTATATTATTTGTGGAAGATATAATACGAAAACAAAATATTGTACGATTGATTAACAATAATTATACACCAATATTAAGACCCACACCCACGCGAAATTGTTGATTCGCATGATTCAATAGTCCGCTAATAATTAATGACGATTCCGAAATTGGATATAATTTTTTCTCGAATACGCAACCAATACTACTTTCGGAATTAACAATCCCTCTGAAAATGAGATCAGCGTATGGTATATTGATTTGATATACAATAGTAGCAATTGATTCGTGAATCCTCATGTTAGTTTCTATCTCAACGCCAAGTTGCAGTTGTTGACTTGCTCTTCTATAATAACAAATATGAATACCAGCTTCTCCTAAAGTAGCAGACCATGTGGCATGTCCTATGTTGTATCTGAACGCTACACACATTAAAGTCTGTTGACCGGACGAAAATTTGGAACCTCTGAGACAAGCTATTTCTGCACCTAATGTAATCCTAGATGTAATTGCTTGTAAAAAATGTAATACAATAGTTCCTTGCTGTTTGATAAAATTAGGATTAGCTAATGTTAATGCCACCGTGTAATCGTTAGACCGATATTCTATAGAGGAACTGGAAGCCTTGTATTTGCAATTAGCAACTTGTGTAAACAACTTGAATCTAAATCTACATCCAAGCGTATGTACAAAATTAGCCGTCATATTTCCATTAGGAATAATATCACCTTTAACAATTGGATATTTCTCGTGCAAACCAACTGCCTTAATTCCAATGTAAGATGCGCCAAATTTGTATCCCGAAGGAGTCACAGAACTCAACGTTATCGCGTGGGTTACATTGAAATGGGAACTGAGAACTTTCTGAACTAATAATCTTGCGCCTTCAAAATTTTGAGGATAAAGATCCTTCACTTTTTTATGAAGTTCTTCGAAACTTCCTGGATTACCAGGTTTCTTGTCTTCTTTATTTGGGCATGGTACGCAATCAGGAATTTCTGTTGTTTCAGAAATTAAATAAACATCTTGTTCTTTATTTGCAGACGTATGTTTGATACCCATTATGCTTAAAAGAAATAGCTCTTTCAGAAAATTTTGCTTAAATTTGGATAAATTCGACATTTGTCGAAATATTTATACATTTTTCCGAGTAGAAATGGAATAAAATAAAAGTAGAAATAATTCAAATATAATTCTACCTTTTGATAGTTTGAAAATTAAACAAGATGACACTAGTAGTAAAAGAACATTTGAAATTTACCGCTTATTGTAAGAGGGATAACAAAAAAAGAACCAATGGGACGGATGCGCAGTAGAGAAATTTAATATTTTATGATATAGTCAACAGATGGCTCTGCTAAATCATCGTATACTTGAATTTCTCGCTATTACTCCGAAATGGTATCTTTCCTTTATATACAACAAATAGAACCACAATCCACGGAAGTGTGTGCTTGTGATGGCACAGCTGAACATTGATCGCTGAACGAAGTCGGAGGTGTTGGTGGCAGATCTGCTCAGTGGGTGTTGTCACGTGGTCGCTTCAAGTAGCTTGTGTTGGATTCCCGATTGCGCGTGCTTGTTCGTGGCTTGTGATTCTCACAACCTCGGATACGCACGCCTGCACGGTTGAGTCTTCACGTCGCTCCTCGAACTACCGCGATTTCCAAATATTTACCTGTAAAATTAGTAAAAC
>NW_015149020.1:86108-100862 GCF_001465965.1 Polistes dominula
TTTGGTCTTATCTGTGGACCAAATAGCCCGTTTCCATCCAGAAGTTGTCCAGTTTTGATATTTTTTGGCACATTCCAAAGGGAGCTTTATATTTTTCTTCGATAACATCGGCTTCTTTTTGAAGTGAAAACTTATTTAGAATAGAGATCGTGCGTGAAATATAGAGGCAGCATTACTGTCGGAGTGAACGCTCTCTTGTGTTTCATTGGTGAACATAGTGAGATCAAAACAAAAATTTAATAACATTAAAAAAAGTTTTAACAATGGAAAAAACAATAAAATATGGATTTCAACCTGTAGTTAATAATATTATACATGACCAAAACGATGAGAAAGGCAAAAAATTATTCAAATCAAAGCATGTGTACGGTGTTGTTGAAAAAACGAATAACATTAGAACTGTCATGACAAGATCTATATTTATTGGATCACAACTCGAATCTTGAACATTTTTTACAATTGGTATTTTAGCTTCACAAATTTTATTTTGTGTTTTTCTTATTGGAATATTTACCTGTACTGCGGCCGTGCTTAAATCGTTATGATAGTTGAGATTACAAAAAAAATATGTCAAATCTTCATAAGCTCCGTCTGTGACTATCTCCGTTTGACAACTTATGCTCCGTTGCACAAGCTTCACCGTAACAGTTTCAACATGAATATCAATCTGATGTTCTTCAACACTACTTGCATGTTCTTCATCACCTTGTTCCATTACTGTATCTATCGTATTTTCAATGTTCATGTTATTTCTATTTTTTTCACTTACAACACATTTATTGATGTGGACTGTGTTTCTTTCACGATTTCTGACGCGTTGGAAACGTTCTAAGGATTGAATGTTTCTTTTTATATTTTCACGACCAGGAAAAATCGAAGGAACATAAGATGGATGTAACGGATGCTCTGATTTTTCATTATTTACAAAATGCGTACTACAAATCCTCGTATATTTATTTGGTACCCAGGCTTTTGGATTTTTTCTGAAATCAAAGAAAAGAATTAAAAGGTTAAGTCATAATTATAAGAAAAATGCCACAAATATTTGAAATTTCATCAACAAAATGATCAATTATTACATACGTCGCATTTAAATGTAATAATTTTATTGAATGTTACAGTTCATTTTTTTAAATTTTAATTAATATTGTACTTACACGTAATTTTTCACAGCATTCATCCACTGTTTACGTTTTACTATTTTCCATGAGGTTCCTACCTAACACGCTCTCTGGAAATTTATAAAATTTCACTTTCACACCGAATCCACGTTCTCGACGTGATATATTATTACATCCAAGAACACAACAATTTTGTCACGAAGCTGGCATTATTAAAAAAATTAAATATATTTTATTTATAATTATTTTAAAGTAAATCACGTATGTTTACGTTAAATACATGATCCCAACTGCTTTGGATACTTGCCACTAGTTGGCGTAAAAGTCTAGACGCACGGTCCTTAAGAAATAAGTGGTTCAAGCAACGAACCGGTAGATGGCGAGGCAACGGAGCCAGTGTACGGATAGGCATCGGAGTGACGGGCCGCTATGCAAGGGCCACGATATTTAGTAAAAAAAGAAATAGAGACAAACATATAGGATTGAGCCTTCGAGAGAATGAGACAGATCATAGCTATATAGTTTTTCCTATTCTCGGTCTCCTCTTTATGCTCTGCTTCGTAGTTATCGCTTCTGGTCGTACATGTGTGGACACAAACGTGCGACTGCATACTACGAAGCGTGAACACATATAGAATAATTTCGATACTATATCTGTTTGTAGATAGGAGCGATGAAGGGTAGAAGAATAAACAGAGATAACCACGTAGGTATGCGACAAAATTATAAGATTCAAACGAACCGACGGTCGAAATAAAGAAGGAAGGTGCGTGGTCTGTTTTTATTTTACCAAATGTGGTATTTCTTTTCTATTTAAAAATGTTTCTATTTTATTGAAAAATTAGTATTAAATTCTTTATTTCGCAAATATTATAATAAATAATTATGAAGTATATAGAATATATAATAATTGTATTGTCTGAAATATTAAAAAAAAAAAAAAGGATTATCAGATGCATCAGAGAAAAAGAATTAGAGAATACTGTGAAATAAATAAGGAGCAGCTGACAAATTCCATTCAAAAGCAAGTAAATTACTGTCACATTTTTATATTTTGCTTCTTTATAAAATATATTTGATGCATAAAGACAAAATATGTCTATTAAATTTGATTTCTATATGTTTTTATAAAAAATATCCAAAGACATGTACTGACCCATGCATACAAGAAAATTATATTATTAATTGTAATATTTGCGTATTTAAGAAACTTATACTAATTTTTCAATAAAATAATAATATATTATACAACTAGTGCGGAAAGTTGTCGATTACCCACGAGAGCGAATGAGTAGACAATCGACAACTTCGCAGTAGTTGCATATACTATTTTTTATTACGAATGCGGGGACATATTTAGTACATAATTGGGGTCCAGGGGCAGAGCCCCGGCGGGGGGTCGGGGAAAGGGCGGAGCCCCCCCTCTCCACAAAACAATACTAAAAAAGTTAAAAAATTTTAAGTAAATTTATTTATTTAACAATCAAGTACAAATAAAACAACATTTTTTAATTAGTTTTACTGCCGTTTAAATTAATTGTTATGTTCGAACAATTTGAGAACGAAATATTTAAATTTTGGAAATTTGTTGATGAGACCGTATTCAAAATTTCAAAATTGTCCTCGTTTTTTACTCCAATGTCGATCGTTGCTTCTCTTGCTGGTTCATTAGCTACATCAATTTGTGGCTGTTGAGCTGTTGAAGTAGACGGCCTGGAAGTTATAGTTGCTGCGATTTGTTGGCCGATTTGTTTTTTGTTATCCACGGAATTTTCGATGTAGCCTTCAGCAACAGAGCTCCATCCTCCGTGTCTTTTTATGGTAAGAAAATCAGCACCAGTATCAGCCAACAAAGTAGTTGAAGTTCTTCTGAAGGAATGTCCAGTGTAAGTTTCTGGATTTGCCAACTTCAAAAACGTTGCTATTTTTTTCGGCATACCACCAAAAGTGTTGATGCCGATGTTTTGAGTTGTACATTTACCGTTTCGATAACTAATAAAAAATCTTTTTGTTTTTAAGTTGGTAGGACGTAATTTGGCATATTTTTTATAAATATCGTAAAATTCGTTCATCACTACAAATGATCTAGATCTGCCAGTTTTAATGTCCGGAACTTTTACCAATAACATGTCACCTTTATCTTGTATATCATCCATCACTACGTCACAAAATTCTTTTCGCCGACATGCACCTTGCACCCCAAAAATTAAAGCAACCTGTTATTAAAAAATTCCAATTAAGATTGATTCATAGATCACATTAAAATATTTAATTAATTTAACAACCTTTGTAGCCAAAAATTCGCGGTCTGGAGCTTCACGCAGGAATCGGTCAATTTGTTCAGGACTCAATGTTCTAGCTTTCTTGCTCTTAAAACCTTTATTCTTCTGCTTTAAGAAAGCAATTAATCTTGAATAATTAAATATATTGAGGTTGTGCTTAATATCAATCATGCTTCGCAACATTGAATACTTAGCCCATAAACTTGACGGCGAGAGCGTTTCGGAAAGTTCACTAAAATACGTTAAAAAAACCGCTTCAGAAAGACTTGTAATCCGTTTTGCTGTTCGCCACAACATAAATTTTCGGTATGCCGATTCATATCTTGGTCGTGATGTTGCAGGAATGAGATTATTGATCACCTCATTTGCTCTTTCAATAATTTCCGGCGGTATAGACTCACTTTCATCATCTCTTTCATCACTATCTTCATTATCAGCTTCCGGTATCAAGTGGGGATTATCAGTCATGTTTCTTATTAAAATTTTTAATTTTAGTTTTTTAATACGCGAGTATAAATTATTTTATTTAAATGTCAACCTCACTTCTTTGATATCGTGGGGTTCAGACAGAGAAATATAACTAACTGCAGATTATGATATAATATAGTATTTATATCATAAATGAGTAACACCCCTTTGGAGAGGGAAGGAGATTTTGAATACTATCGACCAATAGCAGAAGGATCCTCCCCCATAGTCAACCGATGGGTACAGCTTTTGTTTTTAATAAAGATCGTAGTGAAATCATGCATAACGGAACTTCGTTTTTTATAAACAACGGAATATCGTTTCCCCCCAATTTCCGAGTGGAGTTTCCTTTCACCAAGATCGACAGTGTATTCAAACAGGAAAAAAAATAAATGAAGAACTAAATATTAATCTTATCGTCTAAGACAGCGTTTTTAAACAAAAAATAAAATGAAGAAAGAACTACATATTAATCTTATCGCCTACAATACTGACACTTTGATTGTGTTCTTTTTATCGTCAATTTTCGTGTGGTAAGTATAATTTGGGTGCGACAAGTAAACTTTTCGCACTGAAATTGACATTTATTTTACTCAAAACGCTTATTGTTATTGTAAAGTAGGCAAACAGTGTCTTTCCGACCCCAATAGCGACCGAAAAGATAGTACTTTTCCCGCATGAGTAATAAAAATAATATATTATGCAACTAGTGCGGAAAATTGTCAATTATCCACGAGAGCGAAGTTGACCGCACGAGCGAAGCGAGTGCGCTCTATATAGATACTACACATCGAGCAAACAAGCCAGCATAAAACCTGTCGGCGAAATAAAAAGAGATAGAAGATAGGAGGTTGGTGTTGTCTCTCTCTAACTTGCGAACAATCGAACATCTAACGAGCTACTACGATAAAAAAAATAAAAAATATATATAAAATAAAAAATGCGCATGCGCCAGTATCGCATGAGTTAGAGAGAGACAACATCAACCTTTCGTTTTTTGTGCTATATTCATGCAGAGACATTTCCACTTACACAACCGCCTATGGTTTGTTATTCTATCTGTAATATCTCTATGGTGCGCTCATTCACTATCGTGGGCAATCGTCAACTTCGCACTAGTTGCATATACTATTTCTTATTATGAATGCGGGGACATATTTGGTACATAATTGGGGTCCGGGGTCAGAGCCCCGGCGGGAGTTGGGAGGGCAGAGACCCCCTCCCTCTCCACAAAACAATACTGAAAAAGTTTAAAAATTTTAAGTAAATTTATTTGCATAACGGAACTTCGTTTTTTTTAAACAACGGAATATCGTTTCTTTCCAATTTCTGAGTAAAGTTTCCTTTCACCAAGGTCGATAGCGTATTCAAACAGGAAATAAAGTAAATGAAGAACTAAATATTAATCTTATCGCCTATAATATTGACACTTTGATTATGTTTTTTTTATCGTCAATTTTCGTGTGGTAAGTATAATTTGGATGCGACAAGTAAACTTTTCGCACTGAAATTGATATTTATTTTACTCAAAACGCTTGTTGTTATTGTAAAGTAGGCAAACAGCATCTTTCCGACCCCAATAGCGACCGAAAAGATAGTACTTTTCCCGCATGAGTAATAAAAAAACATTTTTAACAGGCTGAACGCCCAGTGTGAATTGGTGGAGTTTACCACGGGTTCCAAATTCGAGACTCGTTGTTTACACAGTTCGATAAGCTGAGAGAGCGATACGATTCAATGCGTTTTTTAGATTTTTCGTTGTTCAGATCTTTATTTATATGAGAGTATTTAGAAAAATAAGTTTGTGGTCCAAAGAATAAAGACGAGATATGTTATAGATAATAAGGGTTTTAAAGTGTGGCAGGCTACAGAGTTGAAAAAACATTTTTAGAGAATATCTCTATTAGATCTCTCATCGCATTTTACCAGAACCTTTGTTCAGTCCAGCAGTATTTTCCATATGTTTTTTGTAACCTTTTTATTTCGTTATTCCTAAAATTTTTGTTAGACAGCGCAAGAATGTAGATGATAGCGGGAAATCGAAAACCATACTAACAAAAAAAGGATAATTTATATTTACTTAGTTTCTGACGAATTATATTTCCTTTGATAAACATCCTACAATTTTGGTGTCTATTTATAACTATCGCATTCAGCATTCCATTTTTATTGCTTGAATTTGGAAAAGTGTACTTTTTATCAGCAAGAGACCATACCGGTGACCTTTATTCTATATGGTAATAATATTATAATAAATAAATCCTACAATTTTCTTACTCTTGAAACTGTGCATTCGTGTCATTCTCTCGAAACTTAGATTTTTGAAAGTTTTTTTTCTTAATGCTTCTAAACTCAGCTCCTTTGTGAGTTCTTTGTGCTGTCCACTTGCTTATTTGTATATCCGTATCTTTTTTTAATAATTTTTCGGCCATGGCGGCACTTGAAGCTTCACCAGATGTGACAAACTGTATAATTCTTTGTTCATCCTGCGGTGATAATTTTTTGGATCTTTTTCTAACATTTAATAACATACTTTTACAGTATTTTTTTCTTATTCTCTGCACTGTCGATTAACTAACAATACAATTTTTCGATGTCTGACGTGTTAATAAGCTGTCATTCAAAAAAGAAATTACTTTTTTTAAACAATTTGAAGCAATTGTCTTCATATTTGCTTTAATTTACTTGCGTACTTTTCTGTTCGACTGATTGCGAGAAATTGAATGCTGAGATGTAAACATAGAAAAAAAATATATTTTGTAAACATATCAAACTACTAGATGTAAAAATACTGCTGCAACATTCCACGTAAACATTCCTTTTACGGACCAGTGAAAAACTGAGTCAATCCATTTTGTTTGTCAGTGCTAAACGAGAAGACATTAATTATTGAAAAAATTTGTGACATTACTTCTAACTAAACATTTTTAATTCCATAAATACTGTTTTAAATATGATTGCACATAAATTTTAAAAATTAACATAGCACATTATGTGAATAAGTTTTTTAAATTATCATTCATTATTTTATTTCTAACTGTTTTTTAATTATTATTTTGAAATGAAAAAATTTAATGTTAATTTGAAATAAAAAATTGTTATTTGGAAATGAAAAATTGTTATCTTGATCTGAAAAGCCTATACATAAAATAATCATAAAAGCTACCTGGACATATGGAATTCAACTTTGGGGTATGACAGCCAAATACTACACTGATAAAATTGAAGCTATGCAATCCATAATTTTCAGAATAGTTGTTAACGCTCGAATTATATAATTTATATAATAATTATATAATAATTATATATATATATATATATATATATATATATATATATATATTATATNTATATATATATATATATATATTATATGTATTGAGTGTTCTCAACCACCGGTGCAAACAGTAGCTCCAAAACAGCGTGATTAGAATAATAATGTCGCAGCTATTCAGTTGAGAACATTAGCAATCGACGCATGCGCAGTGGCTTTAAAGTGTTGTGCGGCTGGCAATCGCTATCCTCGTCTGACAAGTGATGTTGTGCGATAACTCTTTCTCACTCTACCTTTAATTTTTACCATCTTTAACAGCCGGCAAGCCTTATTTACGGCCAGATTTAATTAGGCAATCGTATATCATAATAAATAGAAAAAAATTAGCTTTAATTTGATATAAAAATAATAAATGTTCATTATGAATATATAAATATATCAAAATCATACCTGTTTACACCTGACTGCGAAGAGGTGCGGTCAAGTGCGCAACGGCAATCGTAATTTTTCAAAGTCTTTACATATATTGCCGTGAAGTGGATGATATTTTATTTAAAAACCAAGTGAGTGAATTTTTCTCAAAAATTAATTACCAATAATTTAATTAAAAATACTAGCGGCCACATTTTGATAGAAAATCTGGTAGATAAATTTATGTAAAATGAATTAAAAAAAAATTTTTCTGTACACTTTAAGACTATAATAAAAACATATCTAAATTTCAAAACAATCGCATTTTATTTTCATGTATAAAAAAATTCATGAAAAAAGGTCGAAATTTTGGGCGTCACACCGGGCTTATACCTTAACGATAATAAATACTTACTTTTAGGATGGTCAAATTTACTTTTCAATAATTTAAAATAATGAATGATCTATAGAATTTAAATTTATTTGTGTCATTGCTCGTAATTAAAAGGATAATTTATTACGTAGTATATAATTGATAATAAATATTTTTGACTGTATTTTTGTAAAGTGTAGGAAATAATTTTTATTACATTTCAAGTATAAAAAATAACTAATACAATTATGTTTACATTCATACGTATAAATATGTTTTTAAACATTTAATGTTTTCTGTGCCTCGTTGTTTATTTCAGATGCAATTTGTGTGAACAGAAGATTCCAATTCCAAGCTTCGTCGGGTTCCTTAACTAAATTTTCGTTATATAATTTTTCAGTAAGAGAAAACAGACTGATACCATCCAATGATGTAAATGCTTCGTTTTTAATTAAATCCGTGTCTAATTCTTTATAAGCCGTTACTCTGTTCGTGTCAATCCTACTTAATAAATTAATGTTCAATGTATATAATACAAATATAGAATAATTAAAATGTATTTGAATAATTGTCAAATTTATTAATAGAAAAAGTAAGAAAAATGTATTTACACAGGTGCGCTTGATAAATCAGAGACAATATTGTCTTCTTGGATCTCATCTAAATCCGGAATCACAGGAATATCTATAATAAGAATACAATTCTAATTATAATTAATGTTTTAATTACAAATGATATCTAATAGATCATTAAATCAAATTGACAAACATTTGTTGCAATCTTACCATCTGGTTGATTCTCTTTTTCTGTAGATCGAAATCGATCCCTAAGGAATAATCTGTTAGTGACTACAGATGTCTGATTCTAGATTTTTGTTCATTATAAATACTCACTGTTCGATGACATTAGATGATGCTTTTGTCCTAAAAGTTAACAGATAAACAGATCAGATAATTGACAATCGAATTATTTTTTAATATGGGAGAATAAAATATTCAAATAAATTCGGAATATTTATTTCAACACTAACTTGCTGCCTTTCAAATCGTCACCCCAACCAGTTTTTCTGGCACGAGGTGGCGCCACAGGTGGTTGCGTCAAGCGTCCTGAAGAAAATGACATTGGACTATTTAACAAATCGTCGTCTGATTTTGATTCTTCTTGTATAATATTTTGACCTGCTCTTCTGCCGAGTCTAGGTATAAGCTGTAAATATTAACAGTTATGAAAAACTATTACATTTAATATTTTATCTAAATCTAATTTGACGATAATATTGATATAGGCTCGTCAAGAAATATTAAATAATTAATTAATTATAAATATTTATTAATTATGACGATTATTGAAACGAATGTACCTTCTTCGATGTAATTTCTAAATCCGTAGCCCAATCCATCGTTATTTAAAATATGATTTACTTATCTTAAAATAAAAGGATTATTGTGTGTGGGACAGTATCGGCCCTGTGTTTGCAATTAGTAACCATAACAACTGACCGCATCGTTGTGTCGATAAGGTAGAAAGAGCGGGAATATTTGAAAGTATATTATATACATAAATATATATACATATATACATATATATATAGATATTGGTTAACAATTTGGTAAGATTTTATTTGTACTTAAAAGATTTATCTCTTTCTTTTTTGTAACGAAGTCAATAAAGTTTGAATAATATTTGTAATAAAAATATTAAAAATAAAAAAAAAATATTATTTATTTAACACTTCCGCTTCGTCTCATCTTCATGCATGAAAATTAAAGACCTTCAAAAATCTTTGGTAGAGTTCAGTTGTCGTTGATACTCCTTTTTTTTTGGATTTACACGACAACCTTTATCGTTGTTAGGTGTCCTCACTTCGTTAAATCTAAACAACGTACATATGTACTTTTTTTTGTTAAGAACGGATACCTATTGCAGGATTTTTGAAAAAATTCCTAAATAAAAATACCTAGAAAAGTCTCCTTTACAAAGTCGCCAAGGTAAAATGTCTATTTTCTCATGAAGAATCATAGATACTTCTGGACTAACATAATATGGTATTCCTGCACCGGAACCGCGCGTTATCAGTTTTCTTTTCTTATCGTAGCAACAATGTTGAGCCGAAACAGTTAGAGCTCCCATACCCAACAAAGTGCGCACACAATAGGATGCTCCAGGTTTGTAAACATCCAATCGGTAGATTGGGGTGCTCACGTCTCGCCAACGGTAATGTCTGTTTTGCTTTTCATCCCAGATCTGATTGTCATAAAAAATGAAATTCGGATATATGCAGGGGCAGCTGGGAAGTACGGTGAGATGTTCTGAAATATCGATATGTGCTTCATTTAGCTTTTTATATATAATATTTATATAGCATTTAATTTTAATCCTAATTATCCTCACCCATAAATGCAGCTTTCAGTCTGTCTTCGTTAATTAACCATTTATCGCACGGATCTACTGGTGTACGGGTGTACTGGTGTTCTCGTATAATAAGCATACCATTTATCATGGATTCACTCTCCTCGAGCGATGTGTTAGTCAAACTTTGAAATATTTTCGTCAATATATTGGTAAATGTACTCGAAATTTCTTCATTGGGATACAAATTTCTATCGTAAGCGTATTCATTAATTATACTACTATTATTATTATTATTTCTCTCGAAGTAATTATCTTCATTGTAAATACTCTCAATGTTAGTGTAATTAATCTTAATTGATCTCTTATAGAAATGTAAGCTTTCTTCTAATTTGATAGAAAAATAATCATCTTGCTCATCTGAAGCATTGTTATGGGTTCCTAAACTTAATTCCTCGTTGTAGCAATTGTTATGCTGTTAAGTTCAAAGAAAAATGATTATTTATTATTTATTATTATTGTCCTTATTCTTTATTTGTTTTATTTCAAACATATTACAATACCTTTGGCAACGAGTCAAGATACGTGGAATCATTTTTGCAATGTTGTTTCTGATTCTTCGTGCGCCTTGTTTGGGATACATCGTCGTCATCTCTTCGCTCGGTTTTCGGTATGCTTAACGAGATTAACGCATTTGAATTTTGAAAAGATTGGACAGTGGCTGCCGTCATTTCATTATAAATCCTTCTTGAATTAGAAAACTTTGCCTGACACCGTATAGATCATTATTATAGAGTTTTTAATGTTGTAATCGTCATTGGCGATATTTAGATATCATATTTTAAAGTCCGATAAAAGAAGAGAAACGAAATCAAAATGGCGACCGAATCATTTGAAAAACGGATGGAAGAAATTTATTGTTAAAAGTAAAAAAGTGAATTCAAAATGACGATTTCGTAACCGATTCAACAAAATAATACCGTACAAATGATTTTCAAATTCAAAAGTCTTTATCTTTGCCACTGATAAACGTTTTTTCTTTACTTTTTGTTGTTGTTTTCTTCGTACAACGAAGAGCATAACATCAAAAGCCCGTGTTTACTTCGTAGATGAGTTACGGACTTCGAAGAAGAAAATGGGACGTAGCGGTATGTGTTTGAACGGTATGAGTGGAATGGACTGGAATGGGATACGCTCAACGATGCGAGAGATGGAACATTTCTACTTCTGAGAAGCCGCGTGTTATGCGATCGTTGCCCATTCAATGGCGTAGCCATTGTATGATGCCAGGAAGAACTCCTACTCTGTCTAACAATAAGTTTAAAATAAACGAAAACTAACAAGAACATTATAATAATTAATATTTATCTTTATACTCTTTAGATAATATGAATTATTATAGAAAAAAAAGATAAATATCAGCTTATTTACATACGAATACTTTACTATTATCGAAGAAGGATAACGTTCTCTTAATTGTCACCTTATTTGTTTATCTTACTTACCTTATAATGTAAAAGTGTAACAGACAAAATTAAATTGATGACAAAGAGTATAATGAGTATCAACTTTAAAGTCCTCATTTTCTTTTCTTTTTCTTTAATTTTGACGTGTGCGCGCGTAAATTAGTTTAATTAATTATTATTGCTAAATTCGCAAGACGATCGTTGCTTTATAAGTTAGAATATTATCTTTCAGGTACTCTCATTACTTTTGATTCACCAAATAGGATCGTTAACATCCAACGATCCTCTTAGTTTAAATCTTCCTTGAAAAAAAGAGAAAGAATAGAAAAATGAAAAATAGAAGGGCCAAAGTAAATCGTAAAATTTAGAAATCGAAAGTTCGTCGGTTAATCTTCTTGTAATAAAAAATAAAAAGAAGTAACACCGCGGGCACACACATTTATCTTATCGATATGACGAAAGATGCGAATTTACAAGAAGAGAAGAAGAGCGGGTAGAAAACGCCGCGCTCACCGTTCAAAGGCGCACACCACTATGTGTATAGTTGTGAATCGGTGAAGTTCTGTCCCACTATAATGGGCCAGTGGCGGCGAGGTGAAACGCTTGGAGAACTAACACGCCGGATGACAGAATCCTACGTTATTGTATAGCTTCTATTATGGTGTATTGCGGCTTACCTCTTTCATTTCATCCTCTTGTTAAAAAAAGAAAAGATCTTTTTTTATTTTTTTTTTATTTCCTACTTCGTCCTTTTGTTTAAAGTTTGATTTTATGTTTCATCAAACATAAGTATTCCTTGTATCCTATCGACCGATTTGCATTATATGGAAATATGAACAAAGTACCCATAACACCAAATTTTAGCTTCTATTATGACATATCACAACTTAAGTCTTTTATTCCATCCTATTTAAAAGAGAAAACATCTTTTTTCTTTGCCTATTTCATACTTTGTCAACCTTGTCTAAAGTTTGATTCTATAATTCATCAATCCATTTGCATCATATGATAAAAATTTACGCCATTTACACACGTTTTACTAATAATGTTCATAAACAGTGACAAAATACATATATGAGCTCTGGTAATGTGAATGTTTTAATTTATGTTTGATGGATTTTTAGAAACAACTCCATTAAATATGATTTTGATAATAATTCAAAATAATCATATACTAAGTAGCCGTTCATTTTCAAACACATCGTTCATTGATCCATTATGATTGTATGATAGTGATTATTATAATACTTTAATGATCTAGTACTTCATTAATTAATGTTTTATGGGTAAGTTTAGTATAAAAAGTCATCAGTATGATATCTTTTTGAGCGCGAAAGTTCGCGTGAAGCCGTATCGTAAATCATTACGTATTACGGCGCCAGAATTTAAATCCACAACATGAATGGAATGCAGTGAAACACGTTCCAGTTATTTTTAGTCAAACAGATTCGAAAATACACCCACCCTGAATTAAATATATCCAGAGAAAATGCGCGTACGGGAATGCAGTGAGAGACCGGCACGCGTTCAGTCGGACACCTTACAGATATGTAAATGTTGCTATCGAAAATCGACCCCTTCCCACCCCTTCCCTCTTCCTTCCCTCTTCCTTCCCTCTTTCTTCCCTCTTCCTTCCCTCTATTTCTTCAATTTCTTTTATAATCCGCAATATACAATAATACATTTTATTAATATTAAGACCAAAAAAGAAATGAAATTATTTAAATATTATTTAGGCATGATGCAGCTTTATGGGTGCAGCTCATAAAGGGTCTTCTTCATGATACAAAAAAAGAAAAATAATTTAAATTAAAAATCGAAGAAAAACAATGTTTTTCGACAAAATGATGAATGAATTGCTACAACTAACCAAACATGGATTAATTTAGGTTAACTGGCCCCCAAAGTTAATGGTCCGCCTCTGACTTCAATCGTACACTTTGATCACAAATATATAAAAATGAGTAAAACAAACTCATGTTTGTTTTTGATTGAACATGATATACTATGATACGTAATAGTAAGTATACCTAATTTTCTAAATTTGTTCATTCGCACAGCAGGCGAATATTCCATGATGTAGACGCGAGTAGGTAATTCATTGGAATCGTACGGCTACGGTAATAGAAATCTTCCTCTGGAGTTTTTTTTTTCTTTTTAAATATAATTTGTTTACAGTAACAAGAGAATAATTGAAGTATCCAAGATGTCTTTCAAGGATAAGTAAGCTATTACATTTCATATATCAATGATCATATTTGTGGAAGAACTTGTTTATTCCATTGTTAATATTTTATAAGTTAGATCAACAAATTTCACAATTGTTAGTAAATAAATTTTTGGAAATAAATTTGATCTCCTAATATTGATAGACTATTAGGAATTTTTCAAAATGAAATCGATTGTATTCAAAGCATTTGAGTTTGTTTATATAATAATAAAATAATGAAAAGACATTATTAAAGCTGATAATTAATGTATGAAATAGTTTGAATAAACATGAAAAAAGTATTTGGAAAAAGAAAGGCCGGCTACCCTTAACTTTTGTTTACCATAACGTACTCTTAGAAGTTCAACACCGGTAGCGTTTCACATTCCGCGACTGCATTTCTGTAATCCACCGGCGCCAAACTCACCGTCAACAGCACCAATAAATGTCGACATATATTTTAACGTCGGGATTGTAAATTTCAGTGCTGATTTCATCGGTTTCGCCCTCACGAAAACATTCCGAGGACTTGGAAGAGAGAGAAATGTTTGATTTCGGGACGCTCCTTTGATGGCAGACAATAAATACCTCCTCCTACGTTTTAGAAATGTACGAGTTTGAAGATTCGTCACTTTAGATCATTTTTTGAGAATCAAAAGGGACAAAGAATAATAATGATTAAAAATAATAATGATTGTGTCTGTTTAAATATCATTTATTATATACTGTATAGCTATAAATTATTCTCTAATGTAGCTATCACGAGATATTTATATATATATATATATATATATATATATA